>JAJLWI010000036.1:0-37580 GCA_030674215.1 Kodamaea nitidulidarum
CCTGCATATAACCATAGTCGTGTCCCTACCCTAATCGGGGAACAGTATGCCTTACCCAGGTGGTCACGCGTATATTACACGTGCTTACCCACGTGAGTTACCTCACACGTGACGGCACACGTGAGTGTGCCCGTGACTCAGCAGTCACGTGAGCCTGGGTCATCACTTCTGCTCACCGGGACCTTCGTATTCCAACAGATATAGCTAACATTGGATTACTCAAACTGGACCGAAAGTATGAATTGTAAGTTAAAAGGAATGTGGTACGATTTTCCTAGTCCCCCGTCACATATTTATGTTAGAATGAAACCTGGTCTTTGTTACATTACCGTTTTGAAAACCCTTAGGGTTAAAAATGCTTTTGAGTAATATTTTCATAAATTTGTTAAATATTCTAAAAATTTCATGAACATATTATCAGAAATCAAGAGGTTGTATGTACACAGCTCAACTATTCGAGGGATTCTCCACATAAGGTTCTTAAGTCAGCTTATATGAGGTATAACCAAAATCGATTCGTATAGTTAAATGGTGGTATGGGTAGCTTGTTGGAATATACTAATGTAAGCTTTTACTGCGAAATCGATGAAAGTGGTGTATCAATGACAAGCAAGAAATGAAGGGAGCAGAAGTTCTCAATTTAATTGGTATGGACTCTTCGAACTAACTTATACGGACTATGGGGTCGACAGGTTTGAGGCTGGTATGAGATCAATTCAAAGAAGGTGAATTCATTAATGACTGATATGACTCTTAACTTCCAGTTCAACTAGTATGAACATACGGATCAAATGTCTGTAAATCTCACGAATTTAGGGATTTTGTGGACGAATGAATGAATTTGAGCCTCATACCTGTTGGCTTTTTAATGTTCTTGGACAAAATATGTGGGCTATCTAATGAGTAAGGCTAGTGAAAATGAATGAAGCAACGAGCATCCTCATTTATATAAATTGAAGAATAGTTTTCAAGTCGTGTGAACCTATAAATTGCTTCGCGTGCTTCTAGCTGCAACAGCAATTGAAGGTTTCCATGCAGTGTCATAGTGATCCGGGCATTAAAGTGACTGGAGGTGATGATATGAAAGTGTAAAAGTATCAGCGAAAAGGCCGCTGATAATATAGATAATAACGTTCTGGTGTCAAAATAATGAACAGTATCTAGTCTTAGACAGAATGACAGTTGATACCAAAGTGATTGGCAGGATCCTTCAAGTAGTCAAAATTTGACAATCTAATTAATCTTATAATCAGTCAACTCGGTAAATGATAATAGAACTATCAGAATGACAATCCAGTAATGGCAGTAGCATGAAACCTTGTCAATCGACATAAAATGGCAATCAACGTAATTTAATATATGCACTTTGTTCATCAATCATTTGATAGTTCAATCAACCGAGCCAACTAACATGAGCGAAGAGTTCAATCAACCAAGCCAACTAACATGAGCGAAGCGAATGTTAGTTGCTCATGTTAGTTGCTCATGTTAGTTGGGTGTGTTCATTTTTGTTGCAAGTTCAAATAATTCGCGATTCACAAATAATTCGCTCCGCTCATTATTTGTGAAGCTCGTTCAACATTTGTGAAGGTTGCTCATAATGCCCCTCCGAATCGGATACCAACGTGTATCCATCGACGTCGACATGGCACGTCTGCGCATCGAAGGCACCACCGAAATCACCGTCTTCCCCCTCCTGGCATCCCTCCGCACAATCCGTCTCGATTGTAGGGAAATGACCATCAAAAACGTCTACATCAACAACTCGCGCCACGTCAACTACATCCACAAAGACTTGCTCTACATCAATGACGACGCTTATTTTGATCGTTGTGTTGAAAAACAGGTGGTCAACGTGTTCGATCTCTACTCGCGAGATATCTCCATTCACCAGCATCACCTCATAAAACAAAAGCTCAAGTACATCTTTGGCGATATTGACCCCCAATCACATGAACCGCGCAACGAGCCACGTACCGGTGAGTTGCGCATCCTCCTCCCTGAAAACCTCAAGTTGGAGCCTACAACGCTCAATCACATCACACCCGCCACCGGAACGCCTCTCCACCTCAAGTCTAAGGCCACCGGTAATGACATCTTCACGCCCATCTACGTTAAGATCGAGTACGAGTGTGTCAACCCCAAGAACGGCATCAATTTCATCACTTCGTCACCCGACCGCCGAAACTGGCACGCATACACCACCAACGCCACGCACAATGTGTCCACGTCATCATGGGTGCCGTGTATCGACAACTTGTGGGACCGGTGCACCTGGTCGGTCGAGGTGAGCGTCCCGCGAACAGTTAGGGACATCGGAAACCCGCGCGTGGTGGGGTCGCGCACACGACTGCGGGCCAAGAAGAGAGGCAACTACGATGACTTTGATGACGATGATGACGAGGCAGATAACAGGGACCTCGTGGTGTGCTGCGGTGACTTTAACAACGTCAAGGAAACACCGCACCCCATCGACCTCCTGAAAAAGGTGGTGTCGTGGCTGATCTTCAACCCCGTGTGCGCACACCATGTGGGGTGGGCGCTCGGGTGCTTCGACAGCTTTGTGCTCGTGGACGAAGTGGATGATGACAAGGACGGCTTGTTCAAGGACGGCTACGAGGAGGAGGTAAAACAGCCGGTCACAGTCTACTGCCTCCCTGAAGACATGGATGCCGCGCGCAACACCAGTGTCTTCTCCAACAACGCGCTCGACTTCTTCACGCGCGAGTTCGGCTCGTTCCCCTTCTCGTCGTACGCCATGGTGTTTGTCAGTAGCAGCACATCGGATATCAACTCGTTTGCAGGCTTGTCGGTGGTGCACGATCGACTCCTTTACCCACGCGACCTCATCGAGCCAATTTTCCACCTGGCGGACATGTTGCTAGAGTCGATCGCGCTGCAGTGGTCTGGCATCAATATCGCCCCGCATACCTTCAACGATCTCTGGTGCACAGTGGGCATTGCGCGTTACATGGCGTTGCAGTACACGCGGCGGCTCATGGGTGAGAATGAGTACCGCTTCCGCATTCGGCGCCTCATCGACGAGATCGTGGCCGAGGACTGCGGCCGCAAGCCCTTGGCGTTACAGTTCTATCGTTTCCCCATCGCCGACACCGACCTCGCTTTTGTGCGCCTCAAAGCCCCCGTGGTGCTCCACATCCTCGACAAGCGCATGACCAAGACAGACAAGCTGTTTGGATTGCTGCGTGTGATCCCCAAGCTTTTTCTCCAGGCCATGCTGGGCGACTTGCCCAACGGCACGCTCTCCACGCACCACTTGCAGTACGTGTGCGAAAAGGTCAACCGAAACAAGCTTGAGGCATTTTTCAAGCAGTGGGTGTATGGCGCGGGTGCGCCCGTCTTTTACATCACCCAGCGCTTCAACAAGAAGCGCGGTGTTATTGAGATGAGCATTCGCCAGACCCAGGCCCAGCAGAAGCTCAAGGTGCGTCCGCAGCCTGCACACTTTCTCGACGACGCCATCGCGCTTCTCGACGACGAGCCCAAGGCCCCCTTGCAGGCCGTTTTCACCGGGCCGATGACCATCCGTGTGCACGAGCTCGATGGAACGCCATACGAGCATATTGTCGAATTGAAAGATGCCCACACCAAGGTAGACATCCAGTATAACGCCAAGTTCAAGCGTATGAAGAAGTTGAAGGAGGACATGGACGAGTCTATTGCGACCTACAATCGTTTAGGTGACGTGCTCGACACGCTGCGTGAACGCGCGGACTGGAACTTGGTGGACTTTGAGCGGCCCGAGGACGAACTACTCTTTGCAGATGCATTCGAGTGGATCCGTGTCGACGTGGACTACGAATGGATCGGACGCTTTGACATTAAGCAGCAGGACTACATGTACGCGTCGCAATTGGCGTACGATCGCGATGTCGAGGCCCAGTATCATGCCGTCAAGCACTTTGGTGACGTCGAGAAACCGTTACGTGAGCACTGTACTGTATTAACCCGCACCTTATTCGATTCGCGCTACTACTACGGTGTGCGAATCGCGGCTGCGGAGGCTCTCGCGCGCTTCCTGAACCAAGCAAATAACTTCATTGGCGTGGATTATTTGATCAACGTGTTCAAGCACCAATACTGCTTTGAAGGCTCGGTCATCCCGCGCAGCAACGACTTCAGCGACGTGGGCAAGTTCCTCCTCCAGCGTGCCATCCCGCGCATCTTGAGTGGTGTGCGCGACGACCTGGGCGCCACCCCACTGCGTGTGTGCGACTTGCTTTTGAATTTGGTCAAGTTTAACGACAACGCTAACAACGCATTCCAAGACTGCTTCTACGTGGGTGTGTTATTGGATGCTTTGGTGGCAGGTGTGTGTGCAGGCAGCACCGCAGGTGAGCCAGCAACTGAGCCCTCAGGTAACGCCGACAAGACTCTCCTTCGCTCCGTCATTGCCGAAATTCACCGTCTCCACCGGCTTGACGAGTGGGTTCCGTCGTACCAGCACATTATTGCCATTACATGTCTTCGTGCCAAGATCGCCATGGCGCGCCATGGGCTTTGTCCGTTGTCCTTCGAAGAGTTGCTCTACTACACCGCGCCCAAGTATGCGGACGCCGTGCGCGTGGAGGCGTTCCGCGGCCTTTTTGTGCTTGGTGCGTTGAAGAATCGCAGTGTATTGCGTTACTTCCTCAAGACGTGTTTGATCGATGCGCAGAGCACCTACTTCCGCGCCAACCTCCTTGACGCGCTCACGCTGGCGGTGTGTACTGCGGCCATCGAGGGCACGCCATCGTTGCTCGACGACCCTGAGTTCCGGCTGCCGGAGAAGGCCTCATTATCTAAAGTTGCCCTGAACATGGTCATTATTGAGGATGGCTCCAACAGCGAGATGGACGCGAAGCGTGATACTTTTGCGCGTGCCACGCTCAAGGGCGCCATTGACCTTCTTCGTCGAGACTATGCCGTGGGCCGTGGTTTGAAGGAGGTGCTTTGGGAGCTCCTACACACGTCGTTGCTCAGTGTCCACGAGCGTCGTAATGTCTTTACCTTGTGTCAGGTCTTGTATGAAAGGATCGACTCGTTTGTGGTGCGCATCCCCGTACCTAGTGTGCCTGTTGCTGAGTTGAAGAAAAAGATTGTGGCCAAGAACTTAGGCGATGGTGTGGTTAAGTTCAAGCGCGAGGGCCGCTTCAAGATCCAGTTGTTGGCACGCAGGGATAAGAGTGAGAAGAAGCCTAAGCGCGATCGTCTTAGGGACTCCAGGCGGGAGGAAAGGGTGGTTGTGTTTGATTCGTTTGTGACTATTAAGTTGGGGAGTCGTTTGAGGGGCATAAAGAGGGAGCGTGATAGGACAGACTACAAGGTAAGATCAATGAATGTGAGTGAGGCGAAGCGTGAACCTAATGAGATGGGAGGAGTGAATGCCGAAGCTCCAGTTTTGCGGCCGGACAGAGATGAGGCAACAGAAGCTGTGAATGGAAAAGAAGCGGCTAAAGCAGATTCTGAGCAAGCTAAGGCGAGTTCTGATCGAGCACCCCCTGATCCAGCTAAATCGGTTTCTGATCCAGTTAAAGCAGAATCTGAACCTGCTAAAGTGGATTCTGAGCCAGCTAAAGTGGATTCTGAACATACACCCTCTGATCTAGTGAAATCGGTTTCTGATCCAACTAAAGCAGCTACCGGTCCAACTAAAGCAGCTTCTCATTCAACCAAAGAAGTCTCCCATTCAACTAAAGAAGTCTCTCATCCAGCTGAAACAGCTTCTCGTCCAGCTAAAACAGTTTCTGATCCAGCTAAAACAGTTTTTGATCCAGCTAAAACAGCTTCTAATTCAGCCAAAGCACCCTCCGATCAAGCGCTACCTGATCCAATTTCCGTACCCTCATCGCACACCCCTGTCTCACATGCTCCTGATTCCCCCTCTCCAGGCCTTCCGTCTGTATCTGTTGATGGCACAATGGTGACGATTCGCCGTTCCAAGTACAGGTTTGTTAAGATCAACATGCGTCTGAAAAAGGTGTACATCTCACCATCGCCATTCACCTCCGTGAAGAAAGAGGATACTGTGCCACCCGTCAAACTGCCCAAAAAGAAGTCAAAACTTGCTTCGCCACTGAAACCCACGTCCGCACCCCCTTTGGTGCGCGTTAAGCTCGAAGACGACGACTCGGTAATGCGCAAGAAGCGGCCGCTTGAGAGCTCCAAGCTCAAGGCCGTTCGCAGTTCCTCTATGGAGCCTCGTGCAGCCTCGCCGTTTGATCTGCGTGCTCCTACGCCGTTTGACAGTGGGCCTCTGGTGAAGAGAAAGAAGACCAAAATTTACATACACGGCTCGACGTCAAACAATCTGGACTCCTCCAAGGGGAAGAGTGACAAGGGGCAGGCTGACGGGAAAAGTGGGGAAAACAAAAACGAGAGTGTGAATGAGGACAAAAAAGAGAGTGGGAATGAAGACAAAAGAGAGAACCAAAATGGGAAGAGTCCAAATGGCAAGAAACAAGGCAACGTTGAAAATCAGACTAATAGCGAACATGCTACTGGCGAAGGCGAGAAAAAAGTGGCACCAAGCTCTACCTCACTGGAACCCAAAAAGGTTGGTCTCAAGTTGAAGCTCAAGCTCAAAAGTAAAGAGGAGAGTTAGCGTTGTTAGTCAGAGAAGGCACAGAGATAATTTTTCGATGATAGTGATCAAGACCAAGACGAGGATGGGAGTGAAGAAAGCAATCAAAACTAAGACGATGATGGAGTGAAGAAGGAAATCAAGACTAAGATGAGGATGGGAGTGATGAAAGCAAGTTTTAATGAGTAAGAAATGATGAAACGAGTTTGAAAGAGAGATGGAAAACAAGTTTTAATGAGAAAGTACGATTAATGGCGAAAAAAAGTTTAATGTGGGAAAGTACACACCAATGTGCAAGCGCTGATGTTTCATATCAACATATATAGAAAAGAATAGAGATATCGCTCGGCAAGTTGTCGGTTATGTAATTATGAAGTAGTGAAACTTTAGAGTTGTCATTCTATACTTGAGTGTACACAGTGGTCAGTACTACGTGTACTGAGTAGTTTTGTAGGCAGAGTGATTAACGCATGGTAATGGCTGGGTTACGCGGACTAGGACATGTATGAATTCTTCAAGTTGTAAAAGATGGCAAAATGCACAGTGACTTGAGAGAGCATCATAAGAAAACACCGAAGAGAAATGCTCAAGTGCGAAGTTATATAAAAGTCTGCGGAGACAATGAGCATGTGGACTGAACTCACTACAGAAAATATTGTATTGAGATGGTGAAGTAGCCCAATGTACTTTTGTTGACTGGGTTGCCATGACTGAATATGTGGTGAATGTCGTTCTTTTTCGGAAATATGAATCTGTGTAAAAAACTGAATAAATCCGCTTTGAGTAACACATAGGGTTTTCAACTTTTCTACAATTTAGAGCATCTGCAAAAGAGCACATCAAAGCTGTTAATAGCCTATAGAAATTCATTGATTAAAACTGAAAATTTCCATATGATCATTTAAACTTGGAAGTATTCACCCCGAAACAATATTGTTTTAAATGAAAAGCCGGAAAAGGGCACACTTTGGGTGACCTAACTCACGAGTTGGAATGTGTGTAATATTTGGTAATTTATATTTTGGTTTGAGCCAACACTTTTTGTCGTAACCTAGTACTTCCCAATATTGGGTAAATATAAACCCAAGGCTACCATGTTTACTTTGTCACACTAAATACACTAGCAGATAACAAGATTGTCCCAACTTTTACGAAATCCAGAGAGATCAAATGAAGGTTTAGATATGTATTTGTTGAAGGGAATACAGGGAATTTATTCAAATAAGACTTTGTGAATAAAACAGATTTGGAGTGATTTTATGGCTGCAAAAAAGGGAACTCCCGAAGAGAGATCCAAAAACTTTTCTCTAGGAAAACCGTATCTGAAGCTTGATAGTATGATAAAAGCCCTGTTTAAAGTGGATACCCTCCACTCCTGAGCTTTTTCATTTCTGCTTGCGAACTTCACGAGCGAAGCGAGTGAAGTGAGTGAATAAACTTTCATTATTGGGAGACTTCACGAGCGAAGCGAGTGAAGTGAGTGAGTGAACTTTCAAATTTTCATTCTTGTATCATATTTAGTATACACCTGTGCTTTATATTGAGGTCCTCTTGGAAAACCTCATATTGGGTATCATTTCTTCCCTAGTCCTTGAGACCCAAGTATAATTGAAAGTAGTCAGGGGGCTTACAGGCAAGTTTGGTTCAGGAGTTTTCAGTATTCACCTTCTTCCACCCAGGTTCCTACCCTCTTGGATCTATCCAGAAGCTAAAATTAAAGTCCACAGCCACTCGTTGTCAGTTCGATAACCTTGTAAAATACGTTCTCGGACAAAAAATATAAAGCAACATGTCGTTCAACAACCCCTTGGCTTTCAATCTATCGAAATCATCGGCAACGACGTCAACAACAAACACCAATACCGTGCACGTTTCCAGGTCGGCCAGTGTAACGATTCAGCCATCAAGTGGTGTTGATAATCGGTCTATAGATAAGAACCCGGCCCATTCCGTGGGGGATCTGCCACGGTCGCCATTTTTACAGACTATTCTTCAGAGAACTTCAACAGCATCTTTAGACTCAGACAACAAGGTTAGCATACCGGCCACAGCGGTGACGGAGAACAGCATATCCAGTACTACGGACCGGAAAACAGACTTGATTGGTTTATTTGACAAGTTTGATATTAAACTGAAGGACGACGAGAAAGAGATTGTTGACGATATTTATGAGCATAAGTATGGAGAAAGTGAGCATGAAAATGAGGGGACTGAGATGGTCGAGAAACAATCAGACTTAAGAGGGAAGGCTGAGAGTGATGAGAACGAGAGAACACAGAGTGAGAGTGATGAGAACGAGAGAAAGCAGAATGAGAGTGATGAAAACGAGAGAACACAGAGTGAAAGCGAAGCAAATGGGAGGAGCATAATGGAGATAAATGAGAAGGAAAGGAATGAAAAGAAAACCGGGAACGTTCACAAGGAAGACAATGAAGATCAGAATAAAAGTGGTCAGGTGAACATAACAGATTCGGGGAATTCAGACCAACTGCCGAATATTTCACCACTGCATAATAAAAAACCGAACAATCCAATGACGAATGCCTCCCTGGACGAAACTCAACAAAAGCCACAGAATGACTTGGAAAAGACAGACGTAACTGAAAATCACCAAGATACTGGGATACTGGCGCTGAATGATCTGGCGCAAAACTTTTCACAAGAAAGAAGTTCTGATTCCAAGAAATCTCCGATGGAGAAAACTACTAGTCCAACGCCCGCAATGATGACTATCCAACCATACGATCCATTTGGAAGCAGTGTTGTGCATGACAGCCAGGTAGAACTGTCTACAGATGCTAAGTCCCTGGAACATAATGCTGAAAGTTCAGAGGAAACTAAAAAGATCTCAGAGCAGACTTCATCATTACCAAATAAACTCACTAAGAAAACAAATCAATTTGATAGTCCCTCCAGTCCAGAAAACGACCCAAAATTCACTACTGCTGCACAATCTGCAAATTCTGATTCGCTCAGCTCCAATCCTAATTATCCCCAGCAAACCGAAAACTCGCCCTTGGAGTCTTTTCCCAAGATTAAACAAAAAGATAAGTTACTGGACTTGACCGGGACATCTGAAGTGACTTCCATCGAAGAAATTAAGGCACCCAAAGACAACTTTGACGAAAAGCACCGTGAGTCACACAAGCCATTTGACTTCCAAAACTTTTTAACGCATTTGCGCAAGAAGAGCGCAGATCCTATAGTTCGCTACATTAGGTCGTTTTTGGTTTCCTTCAGCAGACAGGCCCACACCTTTACACTGGAGCAGAAAGTCAAGGTGGTGCAGGACTTTAAGGCATTTATGAATGATAAGTTCTTGCTCTACCAACCGTTTGCATCCATGGATGACATTGACTTGGAGAACTCTCGCGAGGGCTTGGAAAAACTTGTCATGAACAGAATTTACGAAAATTGTTTCCCCCCAGAAATCATAAACCAATCACCTGCGTACCTTTCCGATACATGCAAAAAGGACCTCGATGCCGATAGGATGTTTGCAGAACAAGTCGACAAATTCAGTTGGGTCAACGGCACTCATTTGGATATCGACATTGAACTGTTGAAAACCGACATGGTAGAGTATTCCACCACCGAACTCAACAAAATCAACAACTATAGAGCACCAAGAGACAAAATCATCTGTATACTTAACTCATGCAAGATCATCTTTAGTTTCCTAAAAGCAAACGACCAGGAAACCAACGCCGATGCCTTTGTTCCGCTTCTCATTTTGATCTTGATCAAGGCAAAAACTCCACACTTGATCAGCAATTTACACTACATAGAAAGCTACCGAGGCGAGGAGTGGCTCCTTTACGGCGAAACAAGCTACTACCTTTCTTCTTTACAAGGTGCGATTAACTTCATTTCTAGCATCACTGTGGACTCACTCACAATTGACGAAAATGAGTTCAATGCCCACCTTGAAGCCTGGGAGGCACTGCAAAAACAGCAGCCGGTCTTGCAACAGCCCCTGCCGCAACATGTTCGCTCTGAAAGGCCAGCACAGGAGTCTGTCTCGCCCTCCAATGTGTTGCTCACCAGTGCAGAGTTGATTACAAAATCCATATCAAATTTCTTGTCCTCTCCAGCCGAGAGTCCTGCTCCAGAAAGACAACAGCCATTGGAGGTGGCTGATAGGAGATCACTGAGGTCTTCGGGTGTCGATGAAGCGCTCGTTGAGCTGACATTTAACAGTATGAAGGAGATGTTTCCACAGTTGGATGAAGGTTTGTTACGCGACGTGGTGTACATGAATAAGGGTGGTGTTGATGAGACTTTGGATGCATGTTTGCAGTTGAGCAGTGAATAGATTTGATGAGGGTACTCGCGAGACAACATCTTAATCACGTTCATGAACTAACGAAGTCAGTGTAGCATCGCATGTAAAATTACGAAATAAATGCCCGAATTTAAACTTAAGTGATTGCCCGGTACTTGTAGTGAGTGCTGCCTATCTTTCAAGAAAAAACTGAAATCGCAGTTAGAGAAAGGACGTTTTTTAGGAATAAATATTAAATAACGAATCATACTGCGGTTTGGTAATTGTGTGTATTTCTAGCTTGTGGTTTTGCGGCCATTCTACGTGTTCTGTCGATATAGTGTCCAGTTAATCACAAACTGACTTGCATTAGGCCGAGTGTATTTACACCAAAAACCGACAATGTATATAAAATCAAAATCATATAATTAGAAATCTGTTTTTTTTTTTTTTTACATTCATGTATTACTATACAGGAAAAAAATTATTTACTCACATGAGCATAGGTTTACCATGTTAGTGTCAAATTAAAACCCCCTCTACAAACAATGCCTTCCTCCTCCTATTCTGAACCCGATCCGCGTTCCCCCGGGAATATGCAAGAGGGGTCACTCTCTGGGCGCATATGGGTATGAGCTTAAGCAGCTTTTGATACAATGACTAATCTCTTTACATCTCGCTAATAAAAAGCTGGCCTGGTTAGCTCAATCGGTAGAGCGTTTGACTCTTAAATAGGATATCAAAAGGCTACGGGTTCGACCCCCGTATCGGGCTTATTTTTTAAAAAAGTTTTTCAAAGCCTATCAATTTTGTGCCTTCGTAAATCACAATAAAGGGTAAAGTACACCCTGAATTGAATTCACATCGTAAATTCTTCCCTATCGGAGTAGTTTTTACCGCAGGACCTTTTTTCCCAAAACGGTTGCAAAATTACATTTGATAGTGAGGGAAAAGTATAAAAGAATCAAAGTAGATCTCTTTTGGTCAACATTAACGAACCCTGTCAATCACTTAAAATGCCTATGTTATACAAACCAGCCGCCGAGGGTAAAGAAGTCAAACCTCCCCAAATTCCTTCTCCAGGTAACAACTCTTTTCTTGGAGACATTTTCACTTCTGACGCTCCAAAAGAGGAGCAGATTTCATGTGGATTTTACAGGCAAGAAAAAGGCGAGCCTTTGGTGTACAAATATGACTACGATGAAATGAAGATTATCTTGGAGGTCGAGGGTGAATACACAATTGCCGATGAAACTGGATACAAAGTATCCACTAAGCCAGGTGATGTTTTCTACTTCAAGAAGGGGACCACAATTACATTTGAGACCACTGGCTACGGCTACGCTTTTTTCACGGGCTTGAGGCCAAATGGAACTGCTTAAAAATGTGTTGATGGTAAAAAGAGATATACAAAAGTTGATTAAGTAGATCATTTAGAGTATGGCTATTGACTAGCGATTTGAATATATAAGAACATTGAAAGCACTCGGGGGTGTAGGGTTTTTAAAAAACCAAGATGAGTAAGGATTACCAAGAGGAATAATTATAACATGGATTGAACAATCATATTCATTCCTAATAACTGAATATATATATGGAAACTTGCTTGTAGTCCACTCAATTATTTTGCAGCCATAGAAAAAAAGCTTGTTTCGGAGTTCTTACGAAATTGGCAATATAGAATTTATTCTTTCACAATGAATAAAAAAGGTAAACTGAGTTGATGTTAGAACTGTAGGTTTCAATAAATGTTTAGAGAATCGGAGTGATGGTATTCCTACACCTTCTTTCTAGTTTTTTTTTTTTCAATCCTTGTCCCCCTTCAGTTCTTCTGCTTTTCACTCCTTGTCCCCATTCAGTTCTTCTGCTTTTCAGTTCTTCGCCCCCTTCAGTTCTCCTGCTCCTTAGTACTTGTGCTCCTCATAAGTTTTCCTCTATTAACAGCTTCAATATTGCATAGTTGGGCTTACTTCGTTATTCTACATGTTCTTCTCCACTAACTTATTCCATCCTTTATCACCATATTCTATGTTTTTAATCTTATTTAATATTAATTCTTATTCTTTTCTATTCTTTTCCACAACATTCTTCATGCCAATTGACTACTCTAAATGGGACAAGATCGAGTTGTCTGACGACTCCGACATTGAAGTCCACCCCAACGTTGACAAGAGATCATTCATCAGATGGAAGCAGCGTGATATCCACGAAAAACGCCAGCAGAGAAACATCGAAATCAAGTCAATCTTGGTTCAGCTCACCATGTACGTGAAATTGAACGAAAGAGTTGACTATCTTTTGAAGGAATTGCTGCCACAAGAACTCCTCAACAGTACCGAAGTTATGCTGAAGCTCGACAGCCACTTTGACAAGCTGGAAAAGTTTGACTACGATAAATTGATTGCTGACAAGGGCGACACTTTACGGAAAGGCTTGCGTGATTTGAAGTTCGAGCCCGAGGAAATCGAAAACACACCGCCCTACAACGAAATGATCGAGGACTTATTCATCCAGATCCGGAATGACCACCCAGATGCCACAGACCCCGAAAAGTTAGTGGCCTACCTCAAAGACCACAGAAATAAGATCGATGATGTTTTGTCGAAACAAACCATCCGCATGGATGATTTATTGAACCAGAAGGCGAACTTGATCTCCAGTGATGATATCCACACTGGCTTTGATAGGTCTTTCTTGAACAAGGACGACAAGGAGAAAGAAAAGGAGAAGATAGAAGTGATTGAGACAATAAACAGCCCTAAGGTTTCCGCCGGAAACTCCGAAAAATCCCAAAGCCCTGAAGTCACTTCCACTTCTACACCTGAAGAGCCTGACCTCACTCTTCTCCCAGCAACAGAGGTATTTGGCAAACTTACATCGGTATCAGATAGTGACGAGTACCTCATGAAAAACCCCCACATTTGCACCGAGCAGCAAAAAGATGCACTTATGATGTCTGCGTTTGACTTCCAGTTAGCAGGAGATACCGCCAGTGCAAAGCGGACCATCCACCAGGCGCTTCTTCTTCAGTATGTAGCACAACTCGCAGGGCCACGCCCCACTCGTGACCTGCTCATAAGAGCAGCGAAGTTGTTCTGTTCCAAGGTTGATCAAGAATCGCCTGCACGCACAGGGTTTATTCAGGATGTGGACAATACCTTAGAACATATCAAGAAGAGATGTGAATTTATCAAGAGCGAGCAGCAGCAGCAGGAGGGCGAAGCTCAAATCCAACTCAAGGCTCTCGATGACTCAATGGAGTTACTGGTTACGATCCCCGAGGAGGGAACGAAGGAATACGAGGTGTTTTCCACCAAGTTGACACCAGAATTGCAAGCTGCCGTGAAGACAGGGTCGCTTGACGAAGTGAACAGGGTTTTGGGCTCGATGAAGGTTGAGGATGCAGAGAAGGTTTTGGAGGTTTTCAACGAATGTGGTGTGATCGGTATCAATGAGTATTTTGAGGATGAGAATGACTTCAAGCAGTTGCAGGAAAAGTACAGAGAACAGGATGGGAAAGAAGAGGAACCAGTAGAGCAGGAACATGTTTTTGATACCACCGATGTTGTTGATTAGCATATATAAATATAAATGAGTTTAAGTGATTGTTTGTAGAAGAGTATGGTAGTTTGAAGTGCGGTTTGAGATGTCGAGCGAACTTCATAAGCGAAGCGATTGAAGTAAGTGAGTTAGTATGTTTAATTGTGATGAGTGAGTTAGTAAGTATTCAATTGTGATTAGTGAGTTAGTAAGTATTCAATTGTGATTAGTGAGTGAGTGACGTGAGCAGTAATTGTAATTCCAATTATTTGAGGAGAAGATTACTTGCAGGTCGATTGATAATTTAGTGTGCTGACTATTTTATGCTCACTATTTTATGTGCTCACTCACTCGCTCGTGAAGTTCGTTGAAAATCTCAAGTGTATAGTAGGAGCAGTTATCTATTAGATAAAGCTTGGTGAAAGGCATGTGTGAATGCAACTTGAATAATTCAAAAGGAAGAAGAAGCAGAATTAATATGAGTAGTACAAACGAGAATAATCAACGAGATGATCAGACATGAACAAAAAAATTTGATATAGAAATGAAGATATTCATTGAAACTTATGGGGATGAACATCAATTAGAATCTATTGTGAGAAATCACTATCAGTTACATGTGCTGGACACTTTGGGCTGGGAAATCATTTGAAAAATGTTTTGAAGACGGCTAACACTTGAGTAGATAGACGACAGCGAGAATTGCTGTCAGCTGAGAATTCTAGCATTAGTATTTGCACCAAATTCAAGACAAAAGAAAATATTATTAGGTCCTGACTCTTTGAAGAACTCCGTTTAGATCACTTGTCACCCCGAAAAAGCTCTGTTCATTCACCCACACACTCACTCACCTCACTTACTCACTTACTCACTTACTCACTTACTCACTCACTTCACTCGCGAAGTTCATTCACATCGATATTTCACGTGTCGAGAAGTTCTGCTGGGGATTCCAAGCTAGCTAACGTCAGCAATTGTAAATTGTGACAAGCCGATCACAAGGTTGAACTTGAAAATTTTACACTTGAGCGGCTTAACTGGAATCCGTTGTTACGACCGTTAGTAGATCGTTCTCCGTGAAGGTTGTGACTGACTGGCTGGCTGACTGACTGACTGAAAGGACCCCGTGATGCATATAATCGCTTGTTCTTCATCACTCCTACTGAAAATAATTCTGAATTCTCTTGCGGCTTATTTCCAGGCATTCCTCGACATTCTTCCTGCCACAATATTGCTTACTCGCTCATACTCACTTATTCTCATCCGATGTCTTAGAAGTGTTTGTTGTCGTGGCTTGAGCTGGAGCACCTTCCTTTAACTGCGAAAGTAACGCTGCAACCTGTGACTTGGGCTTTTCCTTGGGGACGCCGTATGCCGGAGGCTGGGGGTATCCCGCATAGGCTCCAACCTGACGAGGCCCACGGTGGCTTCCCCTTGGTTTGTAGCTAGTAACCAGGGTATTCTGTTCTTCGGGAGACTGCCGGGAGTCGACATTCAGTTTACTACGAGGCTTGTACGGCGCAGGGGCCTGCGGCTGTGGATGCGCCATGGGTGAGTAAGAACCTTCCTTTGATCCTGGGTAGTGGGGAGCTTGTTGCGAGCCTTGGGGGTTTGGCAGTTGGGTGGGTTGGGAATGTGGGGGTTGATATGGAGAATATTGTGGATGCGGTGGTTGATATGGAGGATATTGGGGATTTGGGGGTTGAGGATACTGTGGATATTGAGGATTTGGGGGTTGGGGATGCTGTGGATATTGAGGTGGATATTGAGGGTTTGCATATTGAGGGTTGGGTGGATATTGTGGGTTGGGTGGATATTGTGGGTTTGGTGGATACTGAGGGTTTGGTAGATATTGGGCGGTTGGTGGATACTGAGGGTTTGGTGGATACTGAGGGTTTGGTGGGTATTGGTAATTGGGCGGGTTTTGATACGGTGAATACTGCGGATTTGGTGGGTTTGGTGGGTATTGGGAATACGTTGGGTTGGGACCGTTTTGATACAGACCATTTTGGGGATACTGTGGATATTGAGGGAATCCTTGTGGTTGATAACCCTGGTATCTCTGGTAACTTCCATGACGTTGATTCTTGGTACCCGTATCCATGGCTTGCGTCTGTCCAGAGAACTGAGTAGATCCCACCAGGCCATATGCGTGGTTGTTGCTGCGCTGTCGTTTTGCATACTGGTTGTCTGGATGGTACTCCCTATCTGCAATGTGTTTTGGATTCCTCTTGTAGTGTGCATTGTCCTTGTAGTCATTTTGACCATTTGCAATATCGTCTTCCTCGAGCTTTTCTTCGTTATCACGCTCAATCTTTTCTTCTCCCTTACCGTTACCTTCTTTGTTGGCCCTCTTCTCTTTTGCGGTGAGCAAAACCTGAATTGCCACATCAACGCCAATATCCGCGTACTCATCGAACTTGATTGCATCGTCCTCGGTGGTTTCAAAAGTGTGAACGCCCACAACATTATCCTTCACCACACAGGTGGCCATTACACCCGAATAGGCAGCATCGCTGATGGCATCGCCCACCTCATCCTCGATAATCTCCTCAACCCTGGTGCTGATTCCTTCTTTTGCAAATGCACGCTGAACTTCTTCAGTGAATATCTCGGGAGAATTTTCTGTGGTGTATACTTGACAGTCAACGGTAGGGACATCTGCTTCGACTTTTGAGTCTTCCTTCTCTTCTTCGTTGTCGGGTACTTTTTCATCACTTTCTTGAGAGTTCTCTTGAATGTTTTCATCATCCTGATTTCCTTCGACAATTTGATCATTCTGATTTCCTTCGACACTTTCATCATTTTCATCAACTCCGTCACTTTCTCCATTTCTATCGTGATCACTATCATATCCCCCGTCGTGTTCTCTTTCTGTCTCCATCTCTCCTTTCTCCATATCTCTTCTTTCTCTCTCCCTCCCCCTCGAATGTTCAACAACCTCCCTCTTTCGCGATGCATTTAACCGCAAAATGCGGTTGTGCAATGGCACATTTGTCTCACCCTTAACAGCCTCCTCACACGATGCTGCGTCATAATACTGAACAAAAGCGTACCTTCCCTTAATGCTGATTTGTGCAACCGCACCATACTGGCTGAAGATCCGGAAAAGATGCTCCTTCGTAATGGTGTTCGACGGGAGATTGCCCACAAAAAGTCTCAGGCCATCAGGAAACCCTCCAAAACACGACTCAGCCTCAGCCTGCAAAAACGCTTGGTACTCTTGTTGTTCTTGTGCCGTCATAGGAAGTGTAATGTTGGGCCTGCGGCAGTATGGCCCCACAGGAACCAACGGGACGGGGTTATTCACGTACTTAAAAGGCATGTTGTAGGAGTACACCTGATCATAGTTTGAAATTTGTCCCATTTTTTTAAGATCGGCTTCTGTAGGCAAGGTAACGTTATTTCTCGCCAAATGCTCCAGAATCAAACGCACTTGCTGTGCTTGGGGAAGATTTACGAAATTGGGGTCTTTCACCAATTCACTCTGCATCACCGCAGCGTACGATTCCTGAAGTGCTGGGGGAATAGAGGGAACCGACGACACAGAGGAAAAAGAGTGGGCAGAAGAAGGAGCTGCCAGTGTGGGGGGCTTTGGGGGAAGTCCAGCAGGTCTTGCCGGGAGCTTGGAAACTGGAGCCGCTGGAAATGCAGCCTCTGGATCGTAATCATCGTCCAGTTCTTTTGCGTATGCAGTCTCGGGGTCATATTCGTCAGATGATGATTCAGAACCGGGAAGGTTGGACTGTGTATCCAAAGAGGCTGTAATATTGGGACCGTCTGATGATGACACAGGGTCGTTTTCGGCCTCATTCGAACTGAAATCAATCTGTGTACTTTCCTTTTTCTCTATGTTATGCACAGCCTCATTAGCATCATTTGTTTTGGGAGTTTCATCTAAGACAGCAGACTTGATTGTATTATGACCTTCCGTCTGATCTTTTTGGATTATCTCCTCTTCCTTCTGTATTTCTCCATTCTGCTCCTTTCTATCTGTGTTCTGTCCATTCTCTCTATCTGTGCTGTCTCCTTTCTCCTCCTTTCTATCTGTACTCTCTCCATTTCTCACATCCGTCTCTCTGTTCTCAACTATGCTTTGATCTATGCCATCACTTTCTTTCGCATTCTCACCACCCACATCACCATCCTTCACTTCCTCACCATTCACTTCCTCAACATCACCTTTGCTCTCCATAACTGCCTCCTCTTGAGTTGTCGTACTCGACGAACCCTCAATCCCCCCATCCTCACCATTTTTACTCTCTTCCGTCACTGTATTTGTCCCCTCAACGTTTCCACTCTGTACACCGCCTGTCTCTCCATCTTTCCTATCATTTTGCGCGTTTTCCGCCTGAGTCCTTTCACTCTCTGTATCGCTCATTTATGATCACTGAAAAACATTTCGTCACGTGTTGATCAGCCCGATTGGGCCAAAACAAACAAACTGGCAAACAATTTCTGGCAACCAGTAGAAGCACAACTAGGACACAGTAAGGGAACAGTTGAAAGTGCTAATACAAGTTACAATATACAAGATCGCGTTGGTATATAAGGAACAAGGACCACCATATCAATATTTGCTCACTACTTGCTAAGATTTGCTCAGATTACTCAAAACTTAACTCAAGACTTGACTTCAAAGGACTGCTATAGCTAAGAGACTGTTATAAGTTCTGGCTGCTGAATCAAGAAGGAATTACGGTTAATCACTACTAAAGCGTGATAGGATACTGATCGTCAATTAAGAATTACAGTGACAATCACCACTCCCTGAACTAAGGAAATACTATAGAGGTATACAGCCATAAGGTTATAAAGTATTAAGTACAGATAAAGTACAAACTTTGAAGTACTAGCACACCATAAAGCAACACACCATTAAGTTAAACACACACAAACTTGCCAAACCACATTCAATCACTATATCCCACTAAAATGACCATATTCCAAAACTTCAACACACACACGCTCCGGTCGACGCGCGGCTTCAAACTCAAACAATCATCACCCATTTCGTCACCGCAGCCAGTGTCTTCGTCCACATTTCCCCACCCCGAACTCTCACTCAATAACGGCCAACCTGTGTCCACTCACAAAGATATCCGCAACTACGCCGAACAGACGTTGGGCAGCGACAACGCGTTGATTCAGGCCGTTAAACTCCCACAAGATGAGGACATCAACGAGTGGCTCGCTATCCACGTGGTGGACTTCTACAACCAGATCAACATGTTGTACGGCGCCATCACTGAGTTCTGTTCGCCTGCAACGTGCCCACGCATGATTGCCACGGAGGAGTACGAGTATTTGTGGCAGGAGGCTAGTGCGGGCAATGTTCTGCCCAAGCGGCCAGTATCGTTACCTGCGTGCGAGTATATCGAGAACTTGATGAACTGGGTCCAGGGCTTCTTTGACAACGACAACATCTTTCCGCTGAAAATCGGCGCGCCGTTTCCGCAGCAGTTCCCGACCTTGGTCAAGACCATTTTCAAGCGTTTGTTCAGGATTTATGCGCATATATACTGTCACCATTTTCACGAGATCAGTGAGTTGGGATTACAGTCGCATTTGAACACAAGTTTGAAGCATTATGTTTTGTTTGCGAACGAGTTCTCTTTGATTAGCCAGAAGGATTACGGGCCGTTGGAGGATTTGGTGGATACGATGTTGAAGAGGTAGCGAGCGAGCGAACGAACTGCACGAGCGAACGAACTTCACGAGCGAACGAACTTCACGAGCGAAGCGAGTGAAGTGAGTGAGTGAGTCAGTATGTCAGTGAGTCAGTATGTCAGTGAGTCAGTAGGTCATTGAGCGAGTCAGTGAGTCAGTGAGTGAAATCACATTACTTGAGAGATAGACTGAACGAGGAACTAAATGAGTGAATGAAGTGATTGAGTGGCGGCTTAACTTGAGTGCGAGTATTATCAGTCCGTGGGATTCATCATTAGGTCCACTCACTGACATTGGCCAGCTTACAAGGTCGAAAAATCACTGAATGGATTTTTGCACAAGTTCCATTGGGAGGAGACTGGTATAACTATTGGGTGGGAGGTGGATGACCTAGAACCCGAAATAGTAAAGAATCGTAAATACACATTGGATTAAATATGAATAGCACATTGGATTAGATAGAGCATGACGAGCGGACGAACTGAACGAGCGAACGAACTGAACGAGCGAAGCAAGTGAAGTGAGTGAGTGAGTGAGTGAGTGAGTGAGTAAAATGAGTGAGTGAGTAAAATGAGCTAGTGAGTGAGTGAGTGAGTGAGTGAGTGAGTGAGTAAAATGAGTGAGTGAGTAAAATGAGCTAGTGAGAGAGTGAGTGAGTGAGTGAGTGAGTAAAATGAGTGAGTGAGTAAAATGAGATAGTGAGAGAGTGAGTGAGTGAGAGAGTGAGTAAAATGAGTGAGTGAGAGAGTGACTCAAGAAATTTTTAAACCCCAAAATACACTCCACAATCTTTCCAATCAATGAATATCATCACACCTCACAATCTGATGCAGTTGAAAGCAGCTCAAGATATTTCGTAGTCAGAGCTGGTAGATGATATAGAATCATTGAACAAAAAAGACAATACATGTATACTAACCCCTACCGGGTTCACAATTCATTACGTTGAAATAAGTACCAATGCTCTGTACACACAGCACAAGCTGGAAATAGAAGTTCAACATATTGAAGTCATTTTCTTGCATATGGCTGCAAAAAAGAGAATACTTTTGAAAGTAGTTTTGACAATAATTTAGCGCAAGCATTAATAAACATCAGTGATTGACCTTAGGAAATCAGATAGTGGTTCACTAATGATTGACATTAGCGATTCACAAAGCGATTCACTAATAATTGACATTAGTGCTGACATTTTTTACAATAGATTACTTAATTCAGTTCGTTCAGTCCATCCTATAATATTCCCTCGCTCCCTTCGCTCGAAATTCATCATGCCCGTATTTCTCCAATGCACCCGCCTTGGTAAAGAGATTGTTATACAGAAATATTCTACTTTTCCATTTCTATTTCACTTCTCCATCCATACTGTTTCTATTTTGCAATATAGTCAAGGCGCTTCCTCCAACTTTTCCCAATCAACTTCGGATGAACTAGGTATTGTCCTCTTAACTTACTCACACATCGTAACCTAAGTTAAGCTGTCGTAGCTTCTTCTTACTCACTTATTTGCATTAACCACCTCAAGTTGTCGTATCTTACCCTCCTGACTTATTTGGCTTGTCTTAACTTTCTCCTCAAACCTCTCTCATTTAGGTCTTAACTTTCTGACTCAAATTCCTCTCATTTAGGTCTTAACTTTCTCAGTCAAACCCCTCTCACTCATTTAGCTCGTCTTGACTTTCTCCTCGACTCCTCTCATTCATCTCATCTTAACTTTCTCCTCGACTTCCTCTCACTTACTTCATTGCTTCGCTCAGTAGGCTCATCTTAACTTTCTCCTCAACTTCCTCTCACTCATTTCATTCGCTTCGCTCATTCAGTTCGTTAGCTCATTCGTTCAGCTCACTCGCTTGTTGTCCACACAACTCAACCTCTGCCATCATGCACAAATGATCCGAAGGATACTCACCGATCCGCGGCTGCCCCTCACCCATCTCATCCTTCAGTGGCATACGCAAGAGCTTGAGCAACCGCACACCCTGTTGCTCCTCTACTTCAGCAACGCTGTCAATACGTGTGGCGTAATCTTCGCCATTCCACTCACTCACAACAAATATGTAGTCAAGCAACCCCCGCCAAGCATGTGCCCAGTTGGAGAAAAACGGCTCGTTGCGATCGTTATCCACTCCTGCATTTTCAGGATGCACGTATTTGTATCCTACCGAGTAGAGAGAAATCGCACGAAGGGGAATGCTATTGTGGAGATCCCGCATTTGATCACATAAACGTTCTTCCGCGGGGGTGGGATCATAGAACTCAGGACAGGGATCACGGGGTTGTTCGGAAACAATTTCAGCACTGGTTTCAGTTTCAAGGGGTTCAGAACCTGCATCAGCTCTCTGGACCTCATTTTCCTCCGAGCTTTCCTCGAGGTTTTTCTTTAAATCTTCTTTTCTTTTATCCTCCCTCTCTTTCTCCCTCTCTTTCTCCTCCCTCTCTTTTTCCTTCCTCTTCTTCTCCTCCCTCTCTTTCTCCTCCCTCTCCTCCTTCTTCTCCTTATTCGTCTTCCTCTCACTATGCTGATACAGTAACGAACACGCCAAAACCGTCTTGGCACGCCCTTTATACTCCACAGGCTTAGCCGTCATCGACAAGTACGGACTGTCAAAAGGTTGACTGTTCATATCGCCCGCAAAAAATGTATAAAACCCCCGGTTTCCGCGCACCACAGTCCGTAAAGTCGCTGTGAATTCTTTAAATTTGGCCAATATCAAGTAACACTGCCTGGTGCGCTCAAAAGTACCAAAAGGATGCCAAAACAAGTGAGTCGTCCCCACAACAAGACCACTACGAAGCCCAGGATTCATTTCTACCACATCAGGTTGAAATTCAAGGTAATTGAGCATCCCCACATTATCTGTGCTTCTCAGAATCCCAGGTACACCTTCTTGCGGCTTGTCATAGCTAATAAAACTTTGGTGTGGACATGTAAAAAGAGCACTGCGAAACACAACACACACCCCGTGTGTCTTGTTGTCACTGCGGTGGAAATTGCTCCTAAATCCGCGCTTCGCAAATTCACCTCGCCAGTACAGCTTGTACTGGAAATAATCCAACTCCTGCATACAAATCACATCAGGGTCGTAGTGGATGATTTCGTCCAAGAGCGTCTTTGAGCGCCAGTCCCACTTGAGAGCGGCGCCGCTTGTGGGGAAGAGTTTTCGGCGGACGAGGCCCTGTGCGAGCATGTTGTAGGTCATGATTTTGATGCGGAGGTCATTTTTGGCAGTTGAGACCTCGAGCATCTCACGTTTAATGAACTGTGGGGGGGTTTTCTTTGGTTCTTCTTGGTCCACCTGCTTACGCTGCTTGCGTGCATTGCGCAAGCGCCGTTGTTCCTCGATATACTCGGGTGTGATGAGGGCAGGGTCGATGGCTTTTTTGGTTTTGGATGTCATGGAGAAAAAGAGTGAACGGAACGAGCGAGTGAAGTGAACCAACGAGCAAACTGAATGAGCAAATGAAGTGAGTGAGTGAAAATAATGTAGAGATAAAGAAGGAGGTAGCTATATAGGAGAGATACCTGATCGACTGGCGAATGAAGTCATAGTGAATACACATATATATAGATAACTATAGATAACTGGTTGTGAGTGAAATTTGTAGTGTTAGTATTGAGAATTTTATAAGGGTTACTTGATATCTAGAAGTAGTATCTAGAGGTCTAATACCAGAATTCTTATATTGAGAAGATATCTGAAGTCAACGTGAGGACTGTATTGAGAAGTCCAATACTTAACAGTCTAGTGAGGCAAACAGTCTAGTAAGAGCTTAATATTAAAAAGTCCAATATAAATGTACCATGAAAGTATGGAATACTTTAAAAGTGTCTACTCGTGATTATGTACAGTTTATCAAGCTATGTCACTCTAAAGCTCTCACCCCATCAATCTAGATGTCATAAACTATTTTTTCGTGTTTATAAAGCCTATACTAGTAAATCAAATCGCTCTATAGCCACCAGAAAAAATCTACCCCAAACTCCTACCCCAAAATCCTCCCTAACCTCCCACTCATTATATATACCAACACAGCACTTGCCACACTCGCATTATTTAGATCGTGTTTTTACCTGATGACTGCTGACTATGGTTTTACTCACTCATATCGATGTTCTGCTTAAATCCAATCTCTCCTAGTCCCCATTAACTCCTATCTTTCACTACATGAATGTCTATTACCTAGGCTTTTGCGGGCCATGTTTCTGAATCCTATCTTTAACTTTGTTTTTAGTTGCAGCTGCTCTTCTTCTCCAATTCTTCTCTTTCTTTTCCCTTCTCTTTTCATTTCCCTTTCCCTTCTGTTTTCTTTTCTCTTTACCTTCTCTTTTCCTTTTCGCTTCGTTTTCCTGTCTTTTCCTTTTCTGTTCTTTTCCTGATCTCTTCCTGATTTCCTTTCCATGACTTACCCCCAGTTGGACCTCATACAAAACGCGATCTACGAGGATATACGCACCCTAGCTCACGCGTCCACCAAGCTGGAACAAACGCAGGTTATTAAGCGCATCAACTCCGCACTCCTCGACTACAGAGACTACCTTGAAGTCAGAAAAATCAGAGACTCCAACAATCACACTTACAAACTCTACGTCGACAGGCTCGGCGAGTTGAAGAACCGCGTGCGAACCGCTCAGCTTGAGGCCCATGACTTGAACCGTACACTCACCCACCAACAAAGATTGGAAAAATTCCATGTCCCACCCGGTCCAAACCCCAATGAACTCGACATCAGATCGCAACTCTTCAGCTCAAAACCCAAACCTGAGTCCGGGATCTCAGTCGACCAACAAATCCTCTCTCACAATAAGCAGATCACGTCGTCCTTGCAGGCAACCCGACAATTGCTCTCATCGTCCATTCTCCAGAGTGAGCTCAACATCGAGTCGCTCGACCAACAGACAAAGGACATGGCCAAATTGAACGAGGATTTCCTCCAGTTCAGCGACTTGTTGCAGAAGTCGAAGCAGATCGTCAAGTTCATCGAGAAGCAGGATAAGGGCGACAAGCAGCGTATATACATGAGTTTTGCGGTGTTTTTCCTGGTTTGTCTTTGGATTGTGTGGCGGCGCATTTTGCGAGTTCCAGTACGCTTGTTCTTGTGGACGTTTTTCCGCACATTTCGCGTGGTGACCTGGGTGTTTTCGACATCCGCGAAGCCTTCGCTGAGGTTTTCACTGACATTCACTGAGGTGTTTCTGACCACCATGCTGGATACCACGGAAGCAGTTCTTGCGACGGCTCTGGTGGTAATGGATGCTGTGGAGAGTGTGGTTGTTGAGGATGGTCTGGTTTGGAGCACGATCGAACTGAACGAGTGAGTGAGTGAAAAAACGTTATATGAGGAGATAACTGAACGAACGAACTTCACGAGCAAAGCGAGTGAAGTGAGTGAGTGAGCTTACATTATATGGAGAGATACTGAACGAGTTAGTGAGTGAGTGAGTGAAGACAGGGTTTAACTGAAACGAGCGAACTTACATTATACGTAAAACAAAGGATGGAGCACGAAGGTAAAGGAAAGCATGGAGATAAGATAACGGTGCAGAGGAGGTGAAATGAACAAAGATGTTGACATGATGGCTAAAATCAACAGATTAAAAGAGTGGGCGAACCCCTTAGTACGATCAAAAACATATTGTGTTTCTCTCGTAGAACTTTATCAACTATAATCAACTATTATATAACTCAATTCTAGTACAGAGCCTTAGCTTTGTCTGTTGTTCACTTCAGTCAGTAAAACTGTTTATGCCAACTTTGAGCCAACTCTCCCACACCTACTACCCAAAACCCTTAGTACTCTTCCATTCCCCAACCCACGTCTTACACCTGCTTATATCAAAACCTCATTTTTATTATCGTAAAACTACCCTACCTTTTTAGACTCTCTCAACCACCATCTTCTCACCACCCTTCTTGGACGAGTTGACCGCAGCAACAATGATGGCCAAGTGGTGGAATGCAAGTTCTGGAGACACGGTCACCAATGACTTGTCCTTCTTTTCCACAGCCTCAGCAAAGTTCTTGAACTCCTCCACCAATGGGTTCACCTCTTCAACCTCTAACACCACCTTCTCGCTGGCTTCCTGCTGGTTAGCACCAGTTTGGTATGTGATGGTGGGCTTAGCAAGGCTAGGAGAGAAGTCGTACTTGATGCTACCCTCAGTACCGAAGATGGTGAAGTAGGTATTCTTCTCGGTTGCACCGAAACCAGAGCCGTAGGTAAAGGTACCAATCACGTCAGACTTCATTTTGAATGTGGAGAACAAGATGTCGTCGTCACCACTCTCCTTTCTCAACTGTCTAGTAAGAGCGGAAACAGACTCGACCTCACCCAAAACACCAACAAGCACAGCCAACTGGTGCACACCACCATCACTCAAGTAGCCGCCAATGTGTTCTGGGTTCAATCTCCATGGGGTGTTACCGTACTTGTTTTTCAAGTTGAATGGACCGGTAGCATTGTAGGTGAAGGACACCACCTCGCCGATCTTGGGCAAAAGCTCCTTGATCTGCACAATAGCGTGGCGGAAGGCCCACTGCTCGAGAATCATGATTGGAATGTCGGCGTTCTGTGACAACTTGACAATCTCCTTAGCCTGCTCCAAGTTGGCTGCGATGGGCTTCTCAAAGCAGATTGGCTTGTTGTTCTTCACCGCCAACTTGACAGCATCCAAGTTGAACTGGACTGGCAACAAGGCATCCACAAAGTCGACATCCTTGTCCTCGAAGGCACTCTCCAAGTTGTCGTAAACCTTAGAGATGTTGGCCTTCTGTGCGAAAACCTCAGCCTTGGCCTTGGTACGGTTGTAAGCCGAGTAAGGCTGCAAGTTGTCGATCAGCTGGATTGTAGGCAAGTGGTCATCTGTGGCAAAAATACCGGTACCAACAACTGCAATGTTCAAAGGAGCCATAATGAAATAATGTGTAGAAAATGTGTAGACTTTGTCTGTGGTGAGTTTGAATTTATGGGGGAATGATTAGCTACTTATACTTTTACACCTTTTCTGTCTGCTGACGAAAATCACCCGCAATTTTCACGAAAACGCTATAATTCTCTGGAATAACCTTCCCCAGTTCTGAATGTGACGCAAAAACGGATTATTATTGGGGGACGTCGGATCAACCTTCTGTGTATTTTATCCACGAAAAAATCGTACTCCAACCAAAATGGAGGAACAAACATAGTGGTGTGAGGGTCCTATAAGTGGGGAACATGACTTTGTGGCTAGTTCGTATTATCTATTGGGTTATTCCGAACATTTCGTATTCGGACTTCGGGTAATCTTCCCGGATCCCCCAAATAACACAAGCTCATACGAACTACTCTTAATCGGCCGTGAGCTATCGGACTCTTCTTTCACGGGCCCCCTTTCTGCAACTTTCCTTTTCCTACTATCGCTTCCCAACTCGCATAACACGCTTACCAAATTGTACTCCGTCTGCATTCGCAGAATCAACTTTTTTAAATTGATAAGATGGATTTCACGTTTGGGCCTTTGGGGCGCAAGCTGTAACATTGCAAGGAAATCATTGTCAAGTACCTCATTAACCACTTTTTTGATCCACTGGTAGTTGGATCTGAACAATACACGGCCAAAGTAGGAAAATACAAGCGGAAAAGTTCCATCAACGGACATGAGCCACGACTGAATAAGATAATCGAATCCATGGCACATATCATATAGTGACACCGTATCCTTCTCAGTAAAGTAGTGCAAATCCACACCAACCAGTGAAAGCAACCGTGCCTCGGAGATATCCGCACGGATGGATTCGAACACCTCGCATTGTAGGCATAGAGACACACTGCTCTCGACAAAAAGAGAAACATGATATCCCAATGCTTCCCATAACGGTGAAGTAAATATTTTCAAAGCAAGTGTTTCCAACAAACTATCGTAGTCTGTGGGGAGGAGTATCTTACGATTGATGTGGATGTTAAAGTTGAGCTAAAGTTAGTATGAATGGCTGTTGCAAAGTTTTTGCAGCAAATTGGAAAAATACTTACAAATAGTTTTGGTGATGGAATAACCAAAGGATCAATGGTATTGTGGGAGTCACCGATCAGGGTCGTAACATATGACGTTGTTATCAGGAGATAATCAGTGCCGTTGGTGATATTGAGGGACTGTTTCATCGTAAAGTTAACGCACTTGATTTAAAAAGAGGTGTACTAGAAAAAGGTTTCACTGAAAAGACTCGGTAATATATTGAAATAAGATAATGAGCAGAATCCGATATTACATCGTAATCATTCAAGCTTAGATTGAAATTTCGATATGAAGTCATAGCATCATCTGAAGTACTCTTCATTGTATTTCAGTGGAAACTTTTTCTTCAATGAAACTACCATATTCCTACCAAAATCACAGACTCCTTTTAAATAAGGCTGTCATCAACATTGATTCCTTAAAGAGAGATGTACTAAACCAGACCGACTTTAGAAAGCAGCTCCTTCGAATGTATAAAGGCTTTTACAAGCTCCGCTATTTGACAAGCTACCCCGACACATACCCATCAGTTCTCAGACGCACATTCGAACACGGCGACTTTAACAAGAAACGAGCTCTCTTTTTGAACCTTCCTCCCGTTACAGATGCAGAGATTGTCACCCGTTTAATAAATACCCTCGTGTTTGTGTTCAACTCAACAGTTGCACTGGCAGACACCATCAACGATACAACAGAGAAAAGCTACGACGAAATAGAACACACAGAAAACAGCGAGTTCGCGATTTTGAGGACGATCCTATACATGGACAAGCAAAGTCCCTTGAAGTATGACTTTGAGTATAAGTGGGTTGGCGAACTAGAGAAGAACCAGCGGACTTTTGAGGAACTGGCAAAAAGAGGCAAAAATATGAATTTAGATCGGATTGGATACAAAGAGTATCACATTGCGGTGATGAGGATGAACGAGACCATGGGTATGTGTTTTTGAATATTTAGACAGCATAGAATGTTTGCTGGCTTTTCAGGTATCTCCATATACAAGGTTTGCTCGTTTTTCAGGTATCTCCATATACAAGGTTTGCTCAGTTCAGATATTTCCGTATTATATTTGTTGACACGCTCGCTCTTTCAGTTTGCTCGTCATACTGCAGTGATTAATACAATGGCTTGTGATCTGAGCAGAGCAGATATGGGCTCGGGAGAGGATGTGTGATTTGATGAGGATCGAGAATGAGTTAGTTTGCACACTATAGTGAGGAATGCTATTTGACGTGGTATCCAGAACAGTTTTTTTGCGTGTGGTTGTGATAGTTTAGTGAGTCATCTAGCAGTGTCTATCTGAATAGGCATAGAAATTCTCATGCGTCATGAGCTTAGTCTTTATTTGAAATACGCGAGCAAAGAGTATTCGAATGTTCATATGAACTAGCTCTTCGAATGTTACAAGACTAGCTCTTCAATGGTGCTTAAATAAACAAGTTCTTCGATAGAGCTGATGTAATCTATACTCATATATGACTCTTATAGTGCTCTTGTAAGTTGTGCTCATATATAAGCTCATCCAATAGTGCTCTGTATATCAGCTATTCAATGCATCTATTAAATTGCTGATAGTACATCTAGAAACATTTATACTGCTTAAAGCAGTTATAATTGTAGAGGCACATCTGAAAATCCTACATCGTCCTCAATTAGTTCTGCCAGAAGATATGCTCAAAAACTCTCATAATGTCTCACTCATTTTACTCACTCACGCTCGGTTGTGAAGAATATCTTCCCCAGAATTTTTCAGTCTCCAAATTCAACATGGGCTTATTCTCTTTCTCCTCCAACAAACCGCAGGTGCAGTCACAGCAGATCGAACAGCGCTCTCACACGCCATTGAACATGCCTTCGGTGAACGATGGTGACATTGCACAGACTTTGGACCAGCTCAACCAGCGCGATTCAGTGAGACTCGAGGCCGTTGTTGCTCAGGGCCAGCAACTAAAGGAAAAAGTGACCGATTTCGTGAATGCAAAGCCAAACAACATGTTCATTATCGACGGAGAGAAGGACATCCAGGAGAGCATAATCTGCACCAACTCAGCAAATGGAGGCAAAAACTGCCTCAAGTTGCAGACTCACCTGATTGAGCTTTTTAAGATCATGCAGGGATTAGAGTACTTTTGCCTGTTACCAGATGACATTGACGCCACGTACTTTGAGTGTCGAAAGATCAAGTAAGAGTATCAGATGGTTGAAACAAAGTAGTGCAAATACTATGATTAAAAAGTTTAAGGAGCAGCTAAATATCGGATTAATAACAGCGACTTGAATATAATGACTTGTTGGAGGCTTCAAAATTGGTGGTTTCAGTTGTGAACATCAATTAAATAGTATGTGATTGCTATGAATTATTAGTTTGTGATCACTGTGATTTCACTCGAATCTAGTCATTTTTGAATACAAGTATATTCAGATATAGAATTATCTCTGGATTGGAGCTTGGCAGTAATGCATCGAACGAGCGAAGCAAGTGAAGTGTGCCTACATATTTAAAGATACCTCAACGAGTGTGCGAGTGCCTACATATTTAAAGAACGAATGAATGACCTGTTGAGAACTTGTTGTACCTGAGTGAAATTTAATCTTTCTTTTAGATTAGTTCTACTTTTCCAATCTTTTAATAATCTACGCCAAAGTTTATGATTTTTGCTGTGCTAACTTCGAACGAGAAAACTTTAATATTGATGAATTGTTGTAGAGGGTGATATTCTAGAAACAACAGTCGCGAACATAAGTAATATATTAGGTCAATTTGCAATAAGGAAGTTGTTTAGGCCTACCAAGCGGCTACGGATGAGATCAGGATAGACGGGGTCTTAATTGGCTAAGCAAACTTCGATCCTGGCTACTCCGTTAGTAATCCTATGACAAAACTATACTATGAAGCCATGTAAAAGCCGTCTTGGTTGACTAAACCTAAACCATTTATCATCGAAATTATAAAGGCACGAACTTCACGAGCGAAGCGAGTGAAGTGAGTGAGTGAGTGGACTTCCATTATATGTTAACTGAGGTAAGTGAGTGGACTTCCATTATATGTTAACTGAGGTAAGTGAGTGCACTTCCATTATATGTTAACTGAAGTAAGTGAGTGGACTTCCATTATATGTTAACTGAAGTAAGTGAGTGGACTTCCATTATATGTTAACTGGAGTAAGTGGATGAGTGGACTTCCATTATATGTAAATAACTGGAGTAAGTGAATGAGTGTATACGGAGATGTCCCTTCTCACTCACTCACTCAGTTATCTCTATATATTTTTCTCTCTGATCCTGCATTAACTCTCAACTATAAAAGCTACACTATCTGCTCCTACTACCCTCTGCTTCTACTACTCTCTGCTCCTACTACTCTCTGCTCCTACTACTCTCCGACTCCTTGAGATCAAGATTCCTGGTACCCCTTCACTCATTCCGGTATTTCTATGTTGTCTACTTATTCAGCAGTCTTTATTGTCAACTCATTCAGATATCTCTATATTGATTGTATCTTAATATTGATCATCAGTCATATCTCTCTATTGATCATCAGTGGATCCCTATTGATCATCAGTCATATATCTCTATTGATCATCAGTCATAACCCTATTAATCATCACTCAGTTATCAATATTAATCATCATTCAGAGATCTCCATATTGTCTACTCATTCAGATATCTCTATCTTGTTCATTATTCAGTTATCTCTATTCCATTAGTTCGCTCCCTCACTCAGTTCACTCGCTTCGCTCGTAAAGTCCATTCACTAATAATATTATTCTTCTATTGACATTACTCATATATTAACTGATCCCGTCTGCCCATGATTTTCCCTTCTATACCATAAACGATTCCCCACATCCACACGTACCCTTTGAGTTCGGGTTCCTGAAAATAAACCGCGACGAGAGTTTGTCATCTAACCAGTCCATCTCCGAACCTACAATCGAAAACAAGGCCTTAGAATCAATCAACACCTTGACTCCATCTTGCTCCACCAACTCATCAAACTTGCCTGGCTTGTCCACGTAGTCCAAGTCGTATGTGAGACCAGAACATCCTCTGTTTCTAACACCAATCCGGATCAATTTGGGCTCCGGCTGGTTCATGAGTGCACGCAAGTGTTCTATGGCACCGCTGGTGAGTGTGATCAATGCTTTCCTTGGACGAAGTGTCCTCTTCTTCTTGGTTTTGGTCGCTTCTTCTATTTTTGGTGCCTCGGCAGCAACCTTTGGTGCGGTTTCAGATGCTTTTTCTATTCTTGGCTCTCTTTGCAATGTTTTTGATTGGAATGCGGTTTTCAATGCTGGTGTGGATTCGAATGAAATGGTCGTTTGTTTCTTGAACCTGGATGCTCTTGACTTTCTAGCTGGTGCCGATTGCAGCCTCTCCGAGTTTGAGACAGGGAACCCCAATGTGTGTTTAGACCACCTGGACGGACCGGCATCCTTGCTGTCGTAAAAATTCACGGGCTCATTGTAGATATTGGGCAGACTCTTCGACAGAGTCGGTATCGTCTGCATGAAGCGCTTTGCGCCGTTCTTGGTGGTGTCTGTAGATGCGAACCGCAACAGAATGACTCTCCTTGCGAACATTGTGAAAAGGATATGTGATAATTAATTTTTTGATTACGATTTCTTATTTCTGCCCCATGGTTTTTCTCAGTGACCCGGTAAGCAAATTAAAAAAACGTTTTATTGGATGGAGATATATGCAGGAAACATATGACCGAAAGTCGGAACCGGGAAAGCCCAAAAGCGAACGAACTTCACGAGCGAAGCGAGTGAAGTGAGTGAGTGAGTGAGTGAAAAAGTGAGTGAGTGAGTGAAAAAGTGAGTGAGTGAGTGAAAAAGTGAGTGAGTGAGTGAAAAAGTGAGTGAGTGAGTAAGTGAGTGCGTGAGTGAGTGAGTAAAAGAATGAGTGAGTTGAAGAGTTCGTTCGTTCGCTCGTTCGTTCGTTCGTTCGTTTGCTCGTTCTTGTTCCTGCACCATCGTCAAGAAATTGCAGTCATAACTTCCCTAACTAATATGAGTGGACAACCGGAAATGCTAAAAAAGAACGAATGAACTTACACCTTAGGAAATATTAACTGAACGATCGAGCAAACTTCCGAGCAAAGTGAGTGAAATGAGTGAGTGAGTGAACTTACATGGTATGAGAGATCAACTGAACGATGCTTCGCTCGTGAATAAACATTATATAGAGAACTGGCCAAACAAGTGTTAGTTAGTCCGACTCCAGGTACTTTTGTATATGATGTGATGAGGAACAACCTACATTATAAGCTAAAGTAGAGCACTCACGAAGTTGACTATATTGTTCACTTGTTCATCTCTATGTAATGTTTGTTCACTTGTTCATCTCTATGTAATGTTTGTTCACTTGTTCATCTCTATGTAATGTTTGTTCACTTGTTCATCTCTATGTAATGTTTGTTCACTTGTTCATCTCTATGTAATGTTTATTAACTCACTCACTCACTCACTCACTTCACTCGCCTCGCTCGTGAAGTTCCATATCGTCGCAACTTACATTATATTGAGGAATTGAACCAACGAGAAAACGTAAATCGAGAAACTCACATTATATTTAGAGCGACTGAGTGAAGTCTATCTAAAACTTTTTGCAGCCTTTCTTTTTTCTTCAATTTTACCAGAGCATAAAAGATAAGCCACTAATTATGCCGCATCTCTTCATTCACACTTTACTACAGTCAACGTATCCTCAGGTATCACTTCGCCATTCCTCGTCAATCCTTTCCCATAATCTTTAGGGCCTACATAAAACAGCCAGTTCCACGTTCATTACTTTTCTCTCCACGTCCATTACTTCCTTTCATTGCGGTTATCGTTCGTTTATCGTTCGGTTTATCGCTTTGATTCATCATTCTAATTATCATCGTAATTTATCATTCTAATTAGCATCGTAATTTATCATTCTAATTATCATCGTAATTTATCATTCTAATTATCATCGTAATTTATCATTCTAATTATCATCGTAATTTATCATTCTAATTATTATCCTAATTTATCATTCTAATTATCATTCTGTTTATCGTTTTCCTATTTACCTTCTTCTCCATATTCATTATCATTATCATAAGCCTTTTCCCCATCTCCACTGTAAGTTGCGGATCCACTCCATATCCACACCCCCCCACGTCTTCTCTTCCAGTCCATTCGACTTCGAAAGCCTCCCCATGAGACTCTCCGAAAACAGCGTCTTCTTCACCGCACGCTTGGGCCGGTAGAAGGACCTGAGTGAGCGCCTCCCTCCTTCGTACTTGCGGTCAATGCCACGGAATATCTCCAAGAGCTTTTGTCTATTAACCGACAGATCGGTTTCGTCCTGCTGCTGTTCCTCCCTCAATTCGTTTTCGTACATCTCGTTGAGGAACACCTCATATGTGTCCACACACTCCCAGCACACGAATTCGGAGTACACACGCATGGCCATGCTTTTCTTGATCTTTTTGTTGTTGTTAATCACGGAACTGATCTCATAAAGAGGCTTCTCACACAAGTCACAATACTTGAGCATCTCGGTCCCGGGTATCTGGCCAAAGATTTCGTGAAGATTTTCACGCTTGGACATGTGGGACGAGGAAATGCTGTCGAATGTAGGTCTGTTAACAAGCGAAGCCCGTTCTCGACTGCGCCCACTGCGATCCTCCTCAGCCTTCGAAGCAGCAAGTGCTTCTTCTTCTGACGTTTCTCTTCCCCATTCTTCATTGGAGATGCTACGCTTGGTTCGTAAGAACCGAGGGTACCCTGGAGACTCCAGGGTCGTGGAGTGGACAGAGTTCATGTTAGGCTCATCACTCATTTCAGACTTAGATTGAGGATTTGCATACCCACTCTCGCCATCTCCGTCCCCTAATTCAGTCCTTTTATCCCCAATCTTCATTTTTGTCTCGCTTCCCTTTCTACCAAACGGTTCACTCACTCTGCTGCCGTCCATCCAATCGTTCAAAGTCGATATCTCCGACATCGACGCGATATCCTGCAGGAAAAGCCTCTTTTTAAAGGTCGCGAGCGACTTTTTGCGGTTAATTGCACCACCCGGGATCATGTAATCCTCAACCAACACAATAGGATCGGCATCGGCATCGTCCTCCGACTCATCCGAAGGCATATCCTCTTTGGCTTCCGATTCCATCAGCATCGTGTCCAACAGAGAAGAGAGCGAGTGCGCGGACATCCGGCACCGCAGTTTTGGTGGAGGTGGAAGTGGAAGTGATGTTAGTGTGGTGTTGTCGATGAGGTCCAACATTGATGGCTGATGTGAGATCCGACCGCGCTTCAAACTGGCTTGCGACGTCAACCGACTAAGGCTGAAGTTGGTGGCCGCAATGACCTCTGAGCTGGGTGTGGGGTTCATGGAAGGATGAGATGTTTTTCTGTTACAGGTGAACAAATATTTGAGCACGTAGGAAGTTGTTAGAAGTTTGTAGTAGTTTCGGTGGCAGCAGTGAGCAGATAGTGGCGGTTATCGAAAGCCAGTAGTAGTGGATCGGTAGATCGGTAATATTAGGTAATGAAATAATCAGTATTCAGTGATAATTTTAGATTCCAGTGCTCGAATCGGCAGTATGGACGTTGGACCAGTATTCAATTTAATTAATCTGGCCAGTTGAAAACCTATGATAGTATCTTTAGTAGTATCACCTATACAACTGTTAAGTACTAATCACTCACAGTTCGGTAACGGTGGTTTTCTGCAGCTGTTTGTAGATTTTAGTGTAGGCCACTATGAGGCAGATTATGCTTGTGTTCTTGTTTAACTGTTGTTAAGTGGGTGGTGTTAAGTGGGTGGTGTTAAGTGGGTGGTGTTAAGTGGGTGTTGTTAAGTGGGTGGTGGTAAGTGGGTGTTAATTGTCAAGTGTTGTAAAATGAAATGTTTTCAACTGTTAACTGTTTATAACTGTTAACTGTTTTTAACCGTTGAGTGTTTTGCTCTTTTCTAACTGTCGTCCTTAGTTCGTTCTTAACTGTTATAACAACTTCCCTTGATATCTATCCCTTAATATTCTCTAGTAACTCTTTCACTGTCCTTCACTGCTCCTTTATGCTTTGCGGTCTCAATGCCTTTACAAACTGTTGGAGTTTGCCGGTAGAAATAGACTTACGAAACTTTGCGGGTTCCACACGCAACCCAAAAAATGCAAAACCCAAATAAGTCACAAATTTCAACAAAAGAAACTAGAGACGAAAAGGGAAAAGTTAGCCTGTCGTATGAAATGAGGTTTGCGAGGGGAATGCTTAGGTGTGGTAAGTGTTCTGGGCACTGTGTCTAGCTTTTCTCAAGTTGAAGGTTTGCTCGATGTCAAGGTTTGCTCGCTGTATTTTATTTTCTTGTCTAGCTTGCTCTACAATAACCAAGAAAAGCGTATTATGAGATACGACACCGGATCTGATAAACAGGACAAAGCGGGAGCGTCGTCATTTGGCGTAAATGTAGATATACTTGTTTAATAGTTAGGTTTTTACTTTTGCAGTACTCGTGGTTCAGACTTGTTTGACGATACCGGAAATTTCAGATCATTTGATTTGTGTAGAGTTTTCTGATCCTTAGGTCAGATCATGATCAATTCTTAGGTACACTAAGTGATCATGATCAGACTTAGGTACACTAAGTGATCATGATCTCTAGGTACACTTAGTGACATGATCAATCCCTGTTTCCCCGCAATCTGACGAAAGGTGAGGAATCGTGCAGAATTCGTTTATAATTAGATTTGATTGCTGAAAATATGCGGTGGGTTAGGAGGTAGAGTGTAGACGAAGAGAGTTGAGGATTAATAGAGGAAATAATAGATAAATAAGAGAGTTTAGGAAATAAGAGAGTGGAATAATAGAGAGGAAAAAAGAGAGTTTAGGAATAATAGAGAGGAAATAAGAGAGTTTAGGAAATAAGTGTTGAGTAAATAAATGTATGGAGGAATTAATAGAGGTCACAGAGGGTAGGAAAGAGCAAAGAGGAGTGTATAGAAAGTGGGGACAAATACTCTTCGTATAGCAATCTGATATGTAAAGCAAATGTTATACGGTGGAGTAAGGTCACCAATTAAGTTTGAAAAGATCGGTTGGGTAAATTTGAGAGTGGTACTAATTCTGACAATTTTTAGATCTCTCCTGCCCATTCTCAATGGACGCAATATCAATAATGGCATATCGGCCACTTAAGCCTCATCTCTATCTCCCGCCTTTTCTGCATTCATCCGCTAGCCTTTCTAGCCGCCTTGAAACTCTAGCTTACCTAGGCAGTTGGCCGTTTTCAAAAATCACTCTTTCGGATATTCTCGCTTGTAGCTCCGATTGGTTCCATACTCTAGCATGCTTAGATAAGATATTTGTAATATTCTCTATTTACATTCCGTCAACTTATGAACATCTGTAACACCCTTACGTAATTTGCATTAATCGGAAGAGGAGTTCTATCTAACGATAGTGTTGACTAAATTAGTCGAATGCTCTGGTTGTTCAATCGATAGTGTAAGTAGCTGCGGTCGAGTTGCCCACTTATTACGATCTGTTATATAG
>JAJLWI010000036.1:37680-128394 GCA_030674215.1 Kodamaea nitidulidarum
TAATAATAGTCCTATGTATTCACTATATGTCGTAGTGAACGGTGATCTCTCGGTCCCGTTCAATAATTGAGCTAACTACCCAATTTATAATCTTCTAACTCCACCCCTCTGTGGTGCACCCCTCTGTAGTGCACCCCGTATTACCTCCACGTGTCCCACTCGGATGTCCAAGCTGTAATAGCTCACACCCCTAGTGGTTAATAGTGCTCCGCCTCGGTCATACTCTTGATTACCGTAATAGGAAGGAACCTCCATCCTATGTCGTCATACTCGCTGACCTAATCCTGTGAACCTGAACATTCTATGGTATTTATGAAACCATAACAGTCGTCTCAAGGACGAGTCCTATTGGTCCCAGAGGGAACCTCACGAGAGAACGAACTTCCGAGCGAAGCGAGTGAAGTGAGTGAGTGCGTGAGTGAGTAAAATGAGTGAGTAAGTGAGTGAGTGAGTAAGTGAGTGAGTGAGGTGAGTGAGTAAGTGAGTGAGTGAGTCAGTGATTACTGAGCGAATGAGTGAGTAAGTGAATGAGTGAACAGAACTTTTCGGGTGACAAGTGACCTAAACGGAGTTCTTTATACAAGAGGAATACCCCTACTAAGCGAGTTTAATTGAGCCTCGGACATGACCGCTTTTATCTAGCCAATGCGTAAGAACTCTAATTTGTCGGTTTATATCTTGACGAGCAAAATGTTATAGGGAGTCACTTTTATGGTGAGCTATTGACATAATTTGGGAAATACTCACTTGTTCTGCACAGACTAATGATTAGTTTGAGTGATAATTGAAGATGGCCAACTATCCGATTGACGAACGAACTTCACGAGCGAACGAACTTCACGAGCGAAGCGAGTGAAGTGAGTGTGTGAGTCAGTGGATTAGTGAGCGAGTTAGTGAGTCAGTGAATGAACCTATTTCGTAGGAGAGTTATTTGAACGAACCGAACGAGCACAGTGAGTGATTTGAGTTAACTTATATCATAGGAGAGTTAATTGATCTTATTTTTCATAGAGTACTTAGATTGATTGTAATGCATTAGGGATACTGTATAACTTCTGATGAGATTGCCTTGTTCAGCAGTAACTAAGGACGAAGTACTGGTTCTCATTAATTCTAGACTATGTCTTTTTTGGTGAGAACCTACATAGTGTGGAAGGGTTAATATGGGGGTAGTGGTACCGCCTAATTCGTGAGCTGAATACCTTTGAAGAGAATCTGGAATCTGAGGGATTTCCCTCAGCATAGGTTGCAAATATTCCGTCGGTGCCTATAAAAATAGGATCGAACTGAATGAGCGAACTAACTTCACTCGCTTCGCTCGTGAAGTGAGTGAGTGCGTGAGTGGGTAAAATGAGTAAGTGAGTGAACTTTCATCGTATTCAGAGATAACGAGCGAGTGAAGTAAAGGTTTGGATAGAGAATATCTCTTTTTTAACGAAAAAGCACCTGCATTGGCTTCTTTGCAGAAGTTCAATAAAGGTCTGTTACTCCTTGTGTGAAGCGTATGATGAGCGAAGCCTAAAAAAGAGCACCAGACTTTGAAGTAGTTTCTTCGAGAGAGCGAAAAGTAGGTCGAGTCCTCTGGCAGGAAATGCTCACACAGCCAGTCAGTAACTCGCTGATCTCGTTTAGCTCAGTAAGTCAGTCAGTCACCTCATAAATCAGTTTTCTTTATATCATGTTTGTTCCATCCTCACTTACTCACCTCATACACTCCGTTATCTCTATAATGTTTGTTCTTCACACACTTTGCTCGGTTTGCTCGGTTTTCGTTTGTCCTCGCATATTTGCAGCCTTTTTTGACTACGTTCCTTTTTCAGAACAGTGGGCTTTTTATGGGCTTGCTTTTTTCAATGTTTAAAGGTTTGCGATGAGTAAAACGATGGTACAAAAGGTATGGTTGATAAACCGTTGAAATGATGATATAAAAATGGTATTGGATACCGTTATAATATCAACTGTTTGGTAACTCGAAATACAGCAAACCAAGGTGTCCTTACAATGAATGAGCAATTTTTTATTAGATAAGATGACCAACTATCTCAGGTATAAACTCCCTCTCCTCTTTTTCCTTTCCAACAAAAGGTTTCTCGATTTGCGGCCAAATTTCGCCCCTTTGTGTACGTCTTGTGCGATTGGCTGCAAAATCGCAAATATTTTTCCAGAGCTCCTTCTTTTCATTCGGCCTGATCAGAAAACCACTACTAACCAGCCCGGAATCTTCTAGCTTTTCAATGTATTCACAGACATCGGGGTTCTGCGGCTTGTGAGTAGAGCTGTTCAGATTGCAGATAGTTAAGTCTGCCAGATTCTCTTTCCAAATTGGCGCAAAAAACAGCATCATTGACAATCCAATTTTGGTAAGGTTGCTGTAGATGCTGGCTTTTGGTGGTGTTTGCTTAAAGACGGGTTGGTCTTTGACTTCCGAGAGCTCCGTGGGAAGTGGAGTGATCTTGGAATGAGAAGGTGAGAAAACTACCGTGGCACATGGAGTTTCATCAACACTATTCTCAAGCGTGTCCCCTGTATCCACCTCAGTCACAACCATTTTTTTTTGCTTCAGGAATGGTTTGGCTGTTTACAAACTCAGCAAACTGCAAGATTAACTTTGCTTCGTTCGTGGAAAGGCCGATGCTTTTTTGTGACCTGCTTTTCTGCCTCTTGGCCATTTTGCTTTGATGTTTGGTTAAACGAGTCTTCACTATGGGCTTCACGTTACAGACTGGTTCGGTGGGCGAAACACAAACCAATGAATCAGCTGGAGAAGCACAAACCAATGCATCAGAAGGAGAAACACAAACAACAGCATCAACAAGCTGAGTAAGGGAGTATCTGGAGGACGTGGCTATGGGAATTTTGGATGAATTCATATCTCTCGATTTTTCCTCTTCAAAAAACTCAAAAGCTTCAGCCAGGTCTCTGCCAGGCTTATTGAGTTTGGCATCTGTTGAGCTATCGAGTCCAACGCCAATTAAAGCTTCTTCCTCGGTGCTCTCCTCAAAAAGTGTTTGCAAAGATTCGGAAAAAACACTTTTTGTAGTAAGAACCTCAGCCATGTCCACCTTGAACAAGTCTTCAAGGTTGGCCTTTTGGTCGGTAGCAGAGTTTTGTATTTTCGTGTGCTCTTCAGCAGAATCAATCTCAGCAGGAGGGAAATCTTCCGTGGTAAAGGCGCCACAAATCTCAACTTCGATATCTTCCAAGACTAAGCTAATTGCAATATTATCTTCTGTAGGCTTTTCCCGTTCAATCCCTTCTAATTCAGACTCGATATTGGCAGGTTCACAAGCTGGAATGGCTGCAAAATTTTTCGAGCCTGCATATGCCTCTTTTTTCACAAAAGGAAGAAGCCCATATTCACGAGGATTGAATTTATCCCAGCAGCTGGACAGCTTCAAGAATCGGCTGTGTGGTAGCAAGCGGTGATTTTTGGTCTTTGGAGCTGGCAGACTAGCGCTGCGGAACATCCCCATTCCATAGTTTCTAGCAACTTGAGCATAAACAGTGGATCGGGTTTCCAAAGTAATGCCATTTTGAGAGTTGGTATCGAGACTCTTTTGACAGTCGGTTGAATCAGTCACCTCAACCGCCTGAAGATCATCGAGCAATGGTTTAGAATTGCTAACCACTGCTTTGCAAATTCCGTTTTGGGCGAGAGAGAGTGTGCTTCCCTCGACCTGCTCATAAACCTTGTTGGCCTTTGCATTCTTGGCTCTACTTTCCCGTATAGAGCCGATAGATCTTTTTGTGGACGTTGGTTCATCATCAAACCTAGTCTCCACAATCTCCTTCTCCTTCTCTTCAACCTTCACTACTTCGATTCGGGCAACCTGCTTAGCCTTAACACCTCTTCTCCCTCTGGGCTTGCGCCCACGACAATTTCTCTGAGACTCAGCTTGGGTAGTTGCGGAATACATTGAGTTGATTTAAAAAGTAAATTTGAAAGTTTACAAATGCGATTTGTGTATTTGCAGCCATGCGCTCAGAAATAGAATTATATACAGGAATTGAATATTGTAAGCAAGCAGCTTGTAAATATAGGGATGGTAAGGGAAGATGCAGTGATTATATGTATGTATACATATAACACGGTATAATTGTCTCTTCTAGTTGAATATTTCCGATTTTACTAGGTCATAGCGTACAATATGTAAGCAAAACAAAATTCTTAAGCACACCAAGAGGCAGAATAACGGGGTTAGTTTTGGGATACACTGAAATGTACCTGAATTACGTAGATATAGTTCATTGCACTGTTGGTAATTGTTTTCTGTTTCGACAAGCGAAAGCTAAAAATTTGCAACTTGGGCATGATTTGACAAGTACATACATCCGTAGTCACTCAGTGCTGATAATACATTGGATAGTATTATAACTAAAGAAACAAGGCTAGGGGTCTTATGGTTTTATTGTAAGGCTTTATACAGTGCCTACATTGGGGTGATCAAGGTACGTGAAGTTCTGTTAAAAAACATTTCTAGCGGCAAGCCCTTCAGTCTATTCACGACAGTTTGGCGATCTAATATGGTATGAGATATACCAAATCAGTCACATTGTTTAAATCAGTATGAGCCAGTAAAAACTCTGACAAGTGGTGATAGATGGATCTTATCTTAATACAACAATCACTGAGAGTTTTTGGTCAAACCACGAACAGTTTACAAATCTAGTAAAAGTCGTAGATCAGATATATAGTCTTTTTGTGAAAAATTTCGGAATCAAGAAGCACTTTTTTGCAGCAATCCTAGAATAGTAGTGGAAAAGTGGCTTTCAAAGAAATTGCAATTTAACGCAGCAGCGTCGAAGACGTGTCCTCATGAATGCTGCGGTATTTAGCAGCTATAATTTTGAGAGCTGGGAGGTACAGAAATTGTGGTTATATACTCTGGTGGCTTACTAGGATTTCGAAAAGTTTTGAGTGACAGGGTGTATCAAGAGCGATGTTAATTATTATGTTCACGGCAATTTTTTTAGGTGTTTTCCCGGACGTTGCTGTCACTGACTAAAGTAGAATCTAAGCTTATCAATTCTTATCTGCATATTTCCAAACACCATCTAATATTCTTTCCTGATACCTCATGCTTTTATAACAAATGAATTGATATTTACATTACTTCTGGGACACCTGATGTTTTCTTTCCATCATCCACTTCTTCACCTTTATCCAATCGTGACGAAGAAGCATTAGCTATTGTTCATGTATGAGCTTGTATCTCGTGGTTCAATTGCCCTGGAGCGTGGATTAACAGATCACATAAAAGGTTATGAACTTCAGAAGGTTGTATATATACGACGTTCAATGTACTATTTGTTCCGTGTTAATTATTTTGCTATCACGATGAATGTTAAGCCGTTGAACACATCCAAACATCTGTGTCTCTAATACATCTTATGGGAAGATGGTCGAACCATCTCCCAATACATCATTAACTGGCTTCAGATCCATCCGAAAGTTCGATCTATGGTGAGGCTGGTCCAGATCCAGTCAATAAATTAATGATGTAGAGAGTTTTGTAACGGTGAGAAACCAGCAAAAAGGTCAGGATGAGGAATGGCCGACAACAAGTTTCCCTTTGACTTTTGAGCCAGTTACGTCAGCATGCTTGATCTCTTAAGGCTAAAATTCCTTGCAGCCAAAATCGTTGGTCAGAAGTTTTTGGAACTTCCCGACCATCGATGTACCGATTGGTTGAGTTTAAGAAGTGAAGACCGATTTGACTTGTTTGTAACCATAATAAGAGTGAAGGCTAGCAAGGAAAAAATCATACCTAGTATTTGCGATGTCTTTCATCAATAGTTCAGATATCTTTTATAATGTGAGTTCACTCACTCACTCACTCACTCACTCGTGAATTTCATTTGTTCGTTCAAATATCATTTATAGTATATGTTCACTCGCTTTGCTCGTGAAGTTCGTTCGTTCGTTCAGATAACTCCTCAATGATGTAAGCTCACTCACTCGTATGTGCGAGGAACGAATCATACCTAGTAATTGCGATTGACAAGAAAATAAAGACCTTAGGTTCTTCAAACCTTTGTGCATTTCAGACGCAGGTGTAACCCACGCCCGCATGAACACGCTTCTGGGCATTCCTTTGGCGTATGCTTTCCTTTCTTACAAAGGGGGCATTTTCGGCGAGTGCATTCGGAAAATGTGTGATCAATATGGTAGCAGAAGGCACAATATTGAGGACAGTTTAATATTTCCAGTCTTATGCAGCTAGTGAGTTCCTCATAAGGTTTGAAATTTTCATAGGATTTCAAATGCGCTTCGAAATTCTTGTTCCACTTCACATAGAATCTTCCGAGAAATGATCAATATCTGATTCAAAGCACAAATGTTTGTAACGTTCCCGCTGTAAGGCAATACGTTTTTTCATTTTAGCAACTTTGATTGAGGCAGTGGGTAGTTTAGGTGGGACTTTATCGGTGCTCAATCCTATTAGCACTTCAGCTTTTTTTGGCCTCAAATCACTCACTTCTGTGGAGATTTCCAAGTCTCTCCACGCTATGATCTGATCGTCTTCCTGAAGGAAGTCCTCGTGGTATATGCTTTGGGCATTGGAATCTGGATATCTATGCGTAACTAAGGTCACAACATACGAAGAAGGAGGCTTTTGATGTTTAAGCACAAAAAACTATCGAGAAACGAAAACCGTATTTTCAAGAATGGAAATTATTCGTTGCTTAGTAGGTTCGGTATCCCCAAAGCGGACGGATCCAAGTCCTTTGGAGCTGGCAACTCTTGTCACCAGGGTTATGGTGTCTTGATGACCTATCTGAAAGAAAAAAGCTCTTTTTCGTATAATTTTGCAATTTCCAATATATGCCGAGGCTACCATCTCCCAGGCAAGCCCAATCAGACATTGGTAAAGCTGCAACAAGTCTTCTTTTTGAATGTTTCGAGGGCCTTGCGTCCCTTCTACTAGAGACAAGTCATCCACACTCGGGGTAGAAGAGGCCAAGGTTTTAGCAATTAATGCAGCGATCCCATCAAACTCCAAGGACAATTTTTCTGTTTCATCTTTGGCCTTTTTCATAAGCAAGCATTGCATACGAGTCTCGGTGAGTTCGCCTGAAGTATGGACATTCATCTGCTAGTCATTTCTGTTTCTGGAAGGGCTAGCAAGCGTTCTAGTAACACTTCACCCTCCAAGCCAGCTGTCAAAGCTGAGTATACTTGGTCTGTTTGAAATTGTGTTTGAATGCCTTTCCAATCGCAGCTCCAATCATTATAAATCATGAAAATTGGGAGGTTGACTCCATACTCTTCGAGTTTCTCCCATTCATTAGCAACTTCTTCAATAGAAACATGTAATGGGGATTTGACATATAAGTGGAGATACCTATACTTTTGTTGAACCCACTCCGGGAGATCAAAAGTCGGCTTTTTGATTTTAGTTCGATTCTCTTTTTCTGGAGTGAAGGCTTTTATGGGTTGTATCTTTTTTTGTGCCAGATTTTCATCGGTTTTGGTTGATATGAAAGATAAAAGATATACAATCTCATCGATGGTGGAGGTATCAGGTATTGTAGACAGTTGACTGAGAAAGCACATTATTGAGTCCTGACTTAGAGATAGTTTTCTGGATCAACAGGCGTTCAGATCTCCACAATGGAATAGTTTTGGGGTGAGTTTTCAGGGGGATAGCGGTCGAACCTTTTTGCTGAGTCTCCCGACGTTTCTCCAGCATGGGCTTTCGGGTAACCGACCGGATGGGATCCCTTGAATGTGCATGTTCGAGCATGGTAGGAAGATCATCCGTTGATGAACTTTCCCAACGATATGAGTATATTTAAATGTTTTTTCTGATGTATGGTCTAGGGGCTACACTGGACTGTATATAATACTCTTGGACGAGTTACAAACATTGACCGAACTGAACGAGCGAAGTGAGTGAAGTGAGTGGGTGAATTTACGTTGTAAGTGGGTTAATTGATTGAGCGGACGGTTTTTAGTGAGACGATACAGAGTGGTATATTAAAGGTCTTGGTATAGAGAGTCATTTGCTTTTTAAAATAGCCTCCAACGAGGAGCTATTACCTAAAGGATGGAATCCACAGAAGTGACAATTGATGCAGAATGTTTCGTGGAACCAGAAGTGGCATTTTACAGAATGTTTTGTAAAATGTTTGATGGAGAACATTTCTAAAGCGTTTCAAGGAATTTTGAGAGGACTAAGGAATCTGTTGGTTTGTAGAGCAATGGAGTTTGGAGGTATGGAACGACCTGGAGATTGGAAAATAGAGCGCACATTTCTCTCGGGTGCTTGTTCAGTTAGCATGATTGTTTATTCAGTCGGTCAGTCGCTCATTTAGTAAATTCAGTATTATTCACTGAGTCGCTTAATCGGTCAGTTGTGCACTCATTCACTTAACTCGTTCAGTTCATCTCTCAATTTGAGGCTTATTTGGTCACTCATTCACTCACTCACTCACCAGCTCATTTATTTCATCTTTCAATTTGAGGATTATTCACTCACTCACTCACTACTCGCTTTGCTCATTCGTTCGTTCGTTCGTTCAGACAATCTCCCTTATGATGTTTGTTCACTCACTTACTCACTCACTCACTCACACTTACTCACTAACTCACTCACTCACACTCACTCACTCACTCACTCACTCACTCACTCACTCACTCACTCACACTCACTCACTCACTCACTCACTCACTCACTCACTCACTCACTCACTCACTCACTCACTCACTCACTCACTCACTCACTCACTCACTCACTCACTCACTCACTTCACTCGCTTCGCTCGTTCAGTCCGTTCGCTCGCCTACACCCCTCTCTATCAATGCTATTATGCTATGCTATGCTACCCATCCCATTCATGCTCATCCACAAGATCATTTTGTCTTGCCAATTTAGCCAAATAATTTGACAATTTTTGCAGCCATCTACAACCCTGTAACCATTCGCTGAAGGCCACTCAGATCTGCTGACTGCTTTTTTCAAGCACTCCGGCTGTGCTCTACACCTTGCTATGCGTCATCTCCCGCCAATCGCCATCACCATCCTCCTCATGCAACCACTCCAAAATATCACTAAACATCCTTTGCAGTATCATCTCATCCATCTCCCTTTCCAAAACCGCAATGCGGTCAGCCAACACCTCACACACCTCCACAAGCACCGACATCCCACGGTACTCTTGGCGGCGCTTGAACTTGATAATCGGCATCAAATCGGTGATTTGCTCGTTAAAGCGGATCTCAAGCACAGACAATTGGCGGAAAAAGTAGTGGTTTCTCCGTGACAAAATCAATGGCACCAGATGATTGGTGAGCAACGGACACGCATTAAGCAGCAAACGCTCAAGCGTGGCCAGACAGTGGATCGCAAGGTCCCAGATGGTCTTGTCAGTAATATGGCACCCGGCCAACCCCAACGTGACAAGCTGCCTGTTGTTCTGTACTAATCTTGACACACTATGGTCGGTGATCAAATTGCCTTTGGTCTTGCGGCCCAAGTTGACACTCGTCAACATACGGCAGTTCTTGGCAATTTGATAGACCCCCAGGTCGGAAATCGAGTCACATGCCCTCAAGTCCAACACCTCGAGTCCAGGACATTTTTGCGACACAAGCGAGAGAAACTGGTCGTCCACAACCTTTGAACCCGTCACCACCAACCTCTTGAGGCTGGCACTCACGAGCTCGACAGGTGGGTACAACTTGGGGCACATGAAAAACTCAAGCCAGTGGATTTTGTCAAATGTGGCCTCAATGGCTGCGGCTTGGAACAGATCCATTAGCACAGACTGCTTGGTGGTGAAGAGTTTGTGGAAAACCACCACCTCAGGCTTTTTGAAGGAAGGATTGTGGGCAAAAGCCCGAAGCTGGTGCTCGTTCTCAAAAGTGACTTTGCGGTTGAGAATTTCCGAAGTCACCGCATGGAAGAGCTTGTTGACAAGAAGACATGAGTGGAGCGGCGAGTAAGTCGGGGTGTTTTCCCACATGTTATCGTTGTCTGTTCTCTCGAAACACCTACCGCAGAAATTGTCAAAATTATTTTGCAGCCGTTTTTTCTGTAACCTTTTTTGGGGCCATTTTTTCTGATGGCTGCTAGTGCACTCGGTGCCTTTGAATGCTGCGCGAGCTGTCTGATCGTCGCCGTACGTCAAAACAGCGTGGCGGAGCAGAAGCGGACGCCTGCGCACTGGCGTGTCCTCTTGTGGTATTACAGTATTTTGGGCATCCACAAACTCTACTATGCGGTGAACTATTTCAGGGACGTCGAAGATCGACGGTGAATACACATGAGATTGTCGGGCGATGTTGAATGCGACTTTTGGGCGTATTGGTGAGGTTGTGGGAGTGCCATCGTCCTCGGTGTAGTCGGGGAGCGATTCGAGGTCGGAGTCGCTGCTGTAAGCGAGTGAAAAGCTTGAGTTGCTTCTTTGTATGGGCATGCGCAAACGGCGGTTTTGGCGAGGCTTGTGAGGCATGCGTATCACACGAGCTCGTTTTGGAGGCAGGTCAAAAAATGACATTATAAGTAGGGAATATGTTAAATCGAACGTTTAATGCGATGACTAGGTGGTCTGGATCCGAACGTTGAGTGTATAGTATGGATTAGCCTAATGTTGAGTGTATAGTTTGGATTAGCCGAACGTGAGCAGTATAGTTTGGAGGTTCAAAATGCTTAGTAGACAGGAATATAAGCTGTAGATAACGTTTTTCCAAATTGAAACGACTAGAATTAGTGATTATTACCCTATTGGTACTGATTTTTCTGGTGCGGTAAACTTCTGGTTGTGGTAGATGGTGATCGTCTGGTTGTGGTAGATGGTGATCGTCTGGTTGTGGTAGATGATGATCCTCTGGTTGTGGTAGATGATGATCTTCTGGTTGTGGTACTAATCTTCTGGCTCTAGAGTTCGCACTATTCTTGTCTTGTTGGGCTTTTTGTATTTTTGTATGGCTCTGGTGTCTATGACGATGTCTTTCTTTAATCTTGTTTCCTTAGACTGTTTGTCTCCTCCTGGTATGCTATGTTATGCAGTGTGCCTCTCGGCTTTGTATATATCTATGGTCGATGACCTAGCCGTGCTTTCCATTGAGGATTCTCAGATATTAAATACATTGCGTGCATTTCTTGACAGTACTGGCTGACTCCCAAATTGGTTGTATTTTCGGGTGCAAAGATTCCTGTACCTGCTTTGCGGCAAAAAAAGCTGGCAAGATTTTTGTGCAACTTTTTTGCCAGCAGAGAGTAGAGCTTAGCGAAGGGTGTGTGGTTTGTTTCATAACAGTAGTACCAAGAAAATGGTGTCATGACGATGGAAATCACACCCTGATTCATTTCCATTACTTACATTTCCGAAGGCAAAATCAGTTCTATCTTATGTGTTCGATCTCACACTCATGGGGAAGGTTTTAAGCTTTCAGTCTGATTACTTCACACCTCGCTACTAACCTATGAGTTCATCGCTTCTCACTAATTTGTGAACATTAAGCTCATTTTGAGTCCACTTTTTCTCACTTTGAGTTCATTTTAGTTCGTTTTGGTTTACTAAAGATACTTTAGCCCTTCAAGCTCGCTGTAAGCCGCTTAGTTCTGCTTGATCATCTACCCATCCCATACTACTCATCCCATACATTATACTCCTCCATAAAGTCATTCACCCGCGCCGCCTCTTTTTAGACTCCCCCTGTTCTCTGTACGCGTACCTGGTCTATCTAGTGGCTGGTTCAAGACCAATCTCGAAATGTTCGATCCTCCTGGTGTCCCCGTGCTGGCTCAGTCGCAAATAAGCTTCTTCGGCGTTCGCGACCATATATGCAGGAATCGAAGTTTAGGAAGGCTGGACGTTGGTGGAGAAAAATAATAGACGAGTGTAGAATCACGCGAGGAGCGTAGCGCAGACAATGAGGATGGAGGTAAGTTACGAGGATATTTTGGGATGATGATTAGAAATGGAGATTACCAAGATATAGAAGGAAAAATGTGAGGGCCAGCAGGTTTTGGGTTATGTAGATTTAGTACTGGGGGAGTCAGGTTTTAGGTGGTACTGGGGTAGACATGTTTCAGGTGGTACTGGGGTAGACATGTTTCAGGTGGTACTGGGGTAGACATGTTTCGGGTCAGTACTAGAGGTATGGGCTGGTTGGTTGTACTATTCAGCTGTGTAACGGGTATAAGCTGGTACTGTAGCACAAAGAACACTACCAGATCAAACTGAGCGACCGAATGAGTGAGTGAGTGAGTGAGTGAGTGACTTTAATGGACCAAGGTTTTATTCATAGGTCTGGAGTAAGAGTTCATGGATTAGGCTTTATCAGTAATACAACGGGCACAAATAAGTTTAAACAGTGGCTGCCTTATACAGACGGCTCAATCTATAGAAAGCTGCATTCGCCCAATCAATCGCCTGCTCAATTCCTTATACAGCTCAAATCAGTTCATTAATACAGTCAACAAATCAATCCTTCACACAGTCAACCCCCATATGTTTCAAGTACAATAGGTTTCTACTCACAATGGATTTCCCACAATCAGTTTCATATTTCTCACACCTTATCCATGTACACAGTCAGCCTTAATCATGCATCAGTCCGCCTCATACATTGTTCCAACACATACCCAGCTCACATGTTCCATGCACATAATCTGGCTTAATGCGCATAGTAGTTCCTATGATTCGGTACATCTGCCTAAAGATGCCATTCAAGTGGCTGTTTCTATTTTGGGTATATTGGGATGGTGTTCTGGTCGTGTGTTGGGTCACTTTACTACTGGGCGTTTCTTTTTCTTCTTTGATGCTTACACGGGCAGAATACTTAGATCGAACGATTTCATAGCTCATCACTATTCAGCAATCAAGCTCATGTCCTTTTACTTATCCTGGTTATTTTTGTGTATTACTTTTACTCCTGGTTTATTTTGTAATTTAGTCTGACTTCATTTTGTGGACTCGTTTTTTTTTGTGTATTTCATGTGAAGGATCTAAACTGCTATTAATGTTTTGGCAAGATGATCTATGTGTGGGTGTTTGATCCACGGAATCAATCTAAAGTACATGTGTTTTTTTCACCAAGGTATTATCATGTGTGACATGAAAGCGATTTAAATAATTTAAGACATTCTGTTGGGTCTTTCATTCTTCACGAGCGAAGCGAGTGAACTGAGTGCGTGAGTGAACTTACGTCATAGAAGACATCTTTTGAACGAATGAACGAAGTGGATGAGTGAGTGAATGAGTGAGAGAGAGAGTGTGTGTGTGAGTGAGTGAGCTTTAATTGGAAAGCCAGGATCTTTAGATGCAAAAATCTTTAAATTGAACCAGGATCTTTAGATGCAAAAATCTTTAAATTGAACCAGGATCTTTAGATGCAAGAATCTTTTAACTGAACCAGAATCTTTACATGTAGACACTAGTTTTAGGTTATTTCAAGATACCTGGTTTCAAATTAAAGTTCATTCTGCTGGTAGAATATAAATAACTCTTGAGATGCCATCAAACCCAATTAAGCTTTTTTAATTTACTAAGTCAGTTTTGACCAGCAAAAACGGTACTAAGGACTAGAGACTTGCAAGAAACTTACGAATGAAGAAATTTTTGGGTTTAAGATGACTTAGTGGTGCAGCGGGATTAAACATGGGTTTTCCGTTGCAGGTAGATTAATCTGAAGATGAAATACAGAACATGTATTGTGATGAAAATTGGTTTATCTTTGTAGGTAATGCCATTAAATGGTTTATCCCTGTAGGTAATGCCATTAAATGGGTTCAGTTAATTCCATTAAATGCATACATACTAATGCAGCGAATATCCTATACACTCGAAGTTTGCAAGTCGCGAATAGCTTCAATTGTGTTCTTAATCTGTGAAACAAAAAATTCACTGACGTTAGTATTCATGGTAAGTCGGATTAGGCCATTGAGATTAGCTATTCCGTTTTCTATAGTTCTAGAATAATTGGGTACAAATGAAACGACAGTCTAAAGTATAAGGTTGACATTGATGTTTTCAATAATCTGATTATAACCGCCAAGTAACCGAATTTTTCAGTTAACAGTATCTAACATACGATTATCTTTGTCAGTTAACAGTATCTAACATATGATTATCTTTGTCAATTAACAGTCTCCAACATACGATTACCTTTGTCAATTAACAGTATCCAACATATGATTATCTTCGTCAGTTACTAACATACGATTATCTTCGTCAGTTACTAACATACGATTATCTTCGTCAGTTAACAGTAACCTAACATACGTTTATCTTCATCAGTCACTAACATACACTTCACAATTCAGTCCTTATTACCAGCCTACCCCCTCATATACAACAATCGTAAACCGACTAGACCAGATACTTGACCCCTAAATACTGGTTCCACAGCGTATTCATTTATTGTTCGTATCTCGTCAATTCCTCGGAAAAACTATACACTAATTATCCGACCAATCGATCACAATCTCTTGCCTCACCAAAAAATTATCACACTTTGTCAATCTAGCCGTTCTACTCACGGCATTGTGTCCACATACCCGATCTCTACTATCTCTGTACTCTCCAGTTTCTATTGGCTCACTTTCCACTTATAATTCGAGTAATCATCCTAAGTCATAGTCATGTAGTCATGCGTAGTCATCATCCAAAAAAATAGTCACTAATCAGTCTATTGTTAGTCCTTTGTTAGTCATGACGTCCGTGGTTCAGCAATCATTAACCAATAACACTTATATAGCCTACCCTCACTGCACCTTCATCCATACTCCGACCCCTTCTCATCTCCTTCCCTTGTTTCTTTTTTTGCCACCTTTTTCTTCGTTTCCATCTATCAAATCTATTTTACTTTATCACTCTTCTTCTCTCATGCCAAAAAAACCATCCAAATCCGCGTGTCTATTCGACATCCGGCTACGCAACCTTGACCACGATGTGCTTGTCATCAAAGGTGACCCTTCGCTGGCATCTTCCGTGCTTCTCTCGGGGAAAATTGTGCTCAGCGTCAACGAGCCGCTTCTGGTGCGGCGCTTATCCATGAGAGTTTATGCTACTATGCGTCTAAACTGGGTTGATGTCGTGGAAACACCAAAGGGTCCATACCCACGCCCACAGCGTGTCGAAAAACGCTTGTTTGAACATATATGGGACGCGTCCGAAACTCAAGCGTATTTCCAGGCACTTGTGGACCAAAACCCTAAACCAGCACAAAAACCACCGATCACATCACACCTGTCGTCGTCATCACTCATGTCGCTTGGATTCCGCACAAAGCTGTCGTCGCTGTTGGCCCTGGAGGCCAAAGCCAATACTTTAGCCATGGGCAACTACGAAGTTCCCTTCTCCACAGTGCTACCAGGTTCGCTCCCGGAGTCTGTGGAGGGACTCCCGGGCGCATCGGTGGTTTACCGTATCGAAGCACTGCTTGACAGGGGCAAGTTTCACAACCCGCTTGCCACCAAGAAACATCTCCGCGTTGTCCGTACGTTGACTACCGATGCCGTGGAGTTGAGTGAGACCGTGGCTGTGGACAACACATGGCCAAAGAAGGTCGAGTACCTGTTGAGTGTGCCGACCAAGGCCATTGCCGTGGGGTCGGCCATCCCAGTGAGCATGACGTTGGTGCCACTCCTCAAAGGTCTCCGCTTAGGAAATGTCAAAATTGAACTCATCGAGTACTACTCATACGTGGGTACTATCCCGCCTGCACACAATGGTGAGCGCGTGGTGGTTGAGAAGAACATCAGCCAAGAACAGCACCGTGCAGACGATTCGCCCATGGACCAATGGCAGATCGAGACCACATTGCGTGTGCCTGTATCTTTGCTGCGGTGCACACAGGACTGTGACATCACGTCGCACATCAAGGTCAGGCACAAGTTGAAGTTTGCAATCGGCTTGATTAACCCCGATGGCCATGTGTCTGAGCTCCGTGCCAACTTGCCTGTGCAGCTCTTCATTTCGCCGTTTGTCTCTGTCACGGCACGCCACGACACCGAAAAGCTCGAGCCCGATGACGCCAGCGCGCAGCCAAGCAACAAATTGCCTGATGACGACGAAGAGGACGTGTTGTTCCACCATAGCGCAAGCAACACTAGCTTGACGCAAATGGCAGAGTCCACATCGTTACCATCTTCGCACAACAACTCGTACACCTCGATGACGGGCTTAATGGCCCCGCCTCTCTACGAGCGTCATGTATACGATCGCTTGTGGTCTGATGTGTCGCCAATTGACTCGCCCGCCGGGTCGGGAGCCACGTCGCCGCGCTACTCCAACAGGCTGTCGTATGTTGACCTTGCCAGCGAGTTTGCCATGTCGCCGGTGGACCCACATCGTTTGCTGGAGAATTTGCGCAGGTTGCAGATGAACGAGAGGGTCACGTTCAATTTGGACGGTGATTCCAGCGCAATGAATGGAAGTAGTACGAGCATGAATGGAGTCAATGGAGGAAGTAATGGAGACACTCCAAATGGAGCTGGGGCCACAAGTGCATATCCATTCCCCAACCAATTCTCTCATGAGTCAACTATGAGCTCAACTCCCGGATCGTACCCGGGCTCAAACCCGCTTGCATCTCCGGTCGGCTTGGTCTCGCCAGGGATATTGACCCCCCCTACTCACCTCTCACGCGTGCTGTCCGAGGCTCACACACTGAGCCGCGTGCCCACTTACTCACAGGCCATCAAGAGCGAGAGCTTAGATGAGGTGCTCGCACCCGTGTACGAGCCGCCGTTGCCAGGGTCTGGCATCAACTTGGACGAGGTCAACCGCCAGTTCGAGGCTAATGCGAAGCGCCTCCCGCGTGGTTCGTCATCGCTAAGTCTTAAGAATTTGTCACGGCTGTCGCTGTCAGGCTCGTCGCCCATCATGTCGCGTGAGCTGTCATCGGTCAACTTACGCCGAAGTCCGAGTACTAGTGGTGTGAACATTGCTGCCTCGACGAAGCGCACTGTCACGCAGCCGTCGAGCAGTGCAGCAGACCGCGCTGCGGGTTTGTCGAGTCACGGGAGCTCGCTCAGTTTGCACAACTTGCATTTTAAAAGGAGGGACAAGACGTAAACCAGCTTGCGAGTGGGTAGTAATGCTCCTACTGGAAGCGAACAGCGAGTAGTTGAAGCTGTTGGTCAACGTCTGACTCAGTGGTGTCTACCCAAGGTGCACATGCTCTTCACTACAGACACTACTGAAGAGGGATTGTTTGGGTATCTGGTCATCAACTGCTATACTGTGCGCTATCTACGAATAAGAACTTGCTTTGATTTCATGTCAAGTGGATACTTTTATACGTGTTTGCTTAAAATTAACCATGGTGACCGGGAGGTCATGAAGGACCGCCCAGCATTACTATTTGATCAAGACCAATCTTCTATTTTTATATATTATAGACTCAGTGATTATAGATTCAGTGTTGTAGGTGTCTGCTTTACGTATTGAGTTGGTGAATAATCTGGTATCGGAATTGGTTGAAAATGGTGTTGATCGGTGTTGATAAATATTCTGCAGGTTTGGTAAGTGTAGATATTGTTTAGTAGGATTCACACGTGTTGGAAAGAATAAAAGTCAATACCAAATCACGGTTGGAAATTTCTGCGTTGAAAGCCAGGATTGGTAAGGAAAGCGTGAGCCATATAATTTAGTTATGCAGCAGAAAAGTGCCGTGCACAAGGAAAGTGGAAACCCCAAAAGTCGATCCACTGAAGTCTGCAACTGAGCCTTTTATCGGAGTGAACGGTTAATGATTGGTTTACTGGATATGTTTGTTTGAATGAGAATTTTGCTGCACGCTTGTTTATTCAATACCTGAAGGATTTATGAAGTGTACCGCAGTTGAAGAGAAAGATTATAATGGTTCATAAACCAGAACGCTATTGATAATGGGATCTATTCAATAATGGAGATTCTAATTCCTTGTTATAATGAAGCCTCTTCGCCGACAAAAAGTACTGTTGGCTGCGAAAAAGACCACGATAAAAAGAGAAAGCATCAGTGTTGAAAAGCATCAGTGTTGAAGTTAAATGCTGAATTAAACAACAGAAGTCGGTAAACATAAATCAATCAACATTATTGTGAAACGTCCGAGTAGTATTCGAGTAATGAAGTACGGTGAAGCCAATAAGCTCATCTAGTCGCATAATACCAATGTTCTTCCAATACCAGCAAATATTATATAACATATTTTACTCAATTGGACCCGTTGTCTAAATAGTTACTTCTCCTAGATATCCTGTTTAAAACGAGCACTTTTCAATCTTATTGTTTGTCTTAGATGGTCAAACTAGTTTTATGCTTGCTTTTTCCAGAAAAACTACGTGGGTACAAACCAAAGGCTGTTGCAGTAAAGGTGATACCCACCATATAATATGTAAACTTGTACAGGACATCAAAATTGTAAGCTACGAATGTGTATTTGACCACTTCTCTTGTCTTGCTACTCTTAAGTAACTACTTTCTAATGCTGTCGATCTTTATTGATGCTCACTTCTTTGCTTTGAATCCTTTCAGTAACCTGAAATTTACCCAATTCTTGAGTCTTTTATTGATTTTCAAATCTACTACTTTGAGTCTTACTCTTTTATCTATTCTTTCATCATCTCTATTCTTTCATCGTCTCTGATATTCTCCCATTCATCTCTAATCTTTTATCCTCTCTTTACTTCTCTCTTTTCTCCATTTTATCTCTATTTTATCTCTCCATTCGGAATCTTTTCTTTATTCCTTTACGTCTCCATTTTTTATTATGTTTCGGGACAGAACCAACCTCTACCTACTGTACCGCCGGACGGTGCCACGTCAGGAGAAAGACCGCTTCGAGCGCTTTGATACACTCGACAATGAGGAACAAGGATTGATGGGCTCGCGAAGACGGTACAAAGACAACGCCATCGAAATGCAACCGGTGATACCGTCCATCTTCGACATTGCCAAAGATCTTGACCACAACATCGCGGGGATCCGCACCGAAATCAACGACCTCAACTCATTGTATAAAAAGCTCATCATTGCAAGCAAGGCTGACCGCAAACTGGTCGAATCCCGCGTGGAAAATCTCAACTATCAGGTCCTTCGTGACTTTGAAAAGTGCTACGTGCTCATCAAAAAGTTTGAGTACTTGAACACCAATTGGCGCAAATTGGCATTGAAATACACCGACAATGACTTGGAAATGCTCAACAACTTCAAGCGCAACTACGCCATGCAGGTCCAGGAAAACTCGCTTGTCTTCCGCAACCTCCAGAACAACTACATCAAGTTTTTGCGCGATGATGATGACGAAACAGACACATTGATTGGCGACCCTACCACCATGCTCGAAACCGATCCTACTCTTCTTGAAGAAGAAGCAGGAAAGTCGTCGCAGATAGAAAACTATTCGAAACAGGTCCTCCAGCAGCAACTGCGACTGAACACGCTTCTTCAGGAACGCGAACGCGAGATATCTAATTTGGCGATGGGCATTTTGGAGATTCTGACTATTTTCAAGGAGATGGAGCTGATGGTTGTGGACCAGGGCACGCTCTTGGACAGGATCGATTACAATTTGCAAAATACAGTGCAGGACTTGAAGCTGTCAGACAAGGAATTGACACAGGCGCGGGCGTACCAGAAGCGTACGACCAAGTGCAAGTTGATCTTGTTGATGTCGTTGATTGTTTTTGCGTTGTTTATGATTGTGTTGGTGAAGCCACACACCCGGACTGTGTACAAGGAAGGTAATGGAGATTCAGAGCTGCTGATTGGGGCTGGGCAGGTAGAAGATGACACGAACTAATGAGTGGGTTAATTTTGGGGTTAGAGAAGTGCTATAGAGGGTGCTATAGAGGGGAACTCTCCTTTGACTGGCGAACTGGTTTGGATAATCACTTCTGGGTTCTTCCAAATTAAACATCGATTTGCACTTCACGAGCGAAGCGAGTGAGTGAGTGGGTGAGTGAGTGGGTGAGTGAGTGAGTGAGTGAGTGAGTGATTGAGTGAGTGAGTGAGTGAGTGATTGAGTGAGTGATTGAGTGAATTTAGTAAGTGAATGTGTGAATGCATGAATGAGCATTATACCGACCTTCGAACACATAGTCATCACCGATCTAGGTGGGTGCTCCCTCAGTTCCTGAATTTGGACTGTTTATATCTGCGTCATTTTGTGGTGTGAATTTTCTGACCCTGGACCGTGTCAGCTTTTTAGAGTACTGATCTGATTTAATGTCCACCTAATTTTTCATGAGCATAAAGAGTTAAGAACTAAATGCGAAGCCTCACACTTTAGCGGCTTTTCAGTAACACTGCAACTTGAAGTTACACTCAAGCATAATTTTATTTTTCCTTAATAACTAGAGCTTCATACATCGAGAAGGGACGAGGTGAAAATGGCTAACTTACATAATTGCCAGCTTCAATTTTCTCCACCTATTAGAGTACTTCTGCTGACATTAGCAGTGTTGATTTGTGAATATTTGTCGAGAGCAAAGATCGATTTGAAAAATCACTGAAGTGTATACCGGAAAGTTCTAGTGACTTGCAAATACCTAGAGACCTAACATATAGAGTCAATGCAACCCTTGTTCTGCAGGAGTGCACACATAACAGCCGCGATTAAAGCATCAAGTGCACAATATCACGATACAACTAAGTTCTCAATTAGGTTCAAGGTCATGGGGGTAGCTGATCTTTGTCAGTTTACCAACAAGAGAAGTTCAGAAATACTAGTGAACGAGCAGCACATGTTCTCAAGGAATCGATGCTCTATGGTTTTGGGAATAACAACAAGGTACTTCGAACTTCACGAGCGAAGCGAGTGAAGTGAGTGAGTGAGTGAACTTTCATCATGTAAGGAATATCTGAATGAGTGAACTTACATTACGACAGGAGTTTCTGAATGAGTGAACTTACATTACGACTGAAATTTTTGAATGAGAGAACTTACATCGTAACAGATTTTTGAAAAACCGAAGTCTTTACGAGTGAAGTTGGTAAGTGAGTAGGTGTTTGATTATTAGGCGAAACTTCATTACTGAGGGCCTATTCTTTCCCCTTAAGCCAACAAATGATGTTCTTTAGGGTTATGATCTAAGTAATGCCGTTTGAAATCTGACAACCTTATTAATACAACAAAAGGATCAAAATGGACAAACGTACTCAATGAATAATGTACTGATATGACGGTATACGCAAACGAGCCTGAAATTTGATTTATACGAATGAGAGTAATGCAAACTTATGTGCTTCAAATGTATCTTAAATAGAGCAGACGGTATATGTGCATATGACACTTTGGACAAAACATTTATCCCATGAGAGATTTTGAGTGTAGATCATAAAATTTGATTCATCGAGCTATCAATGTACGATGCGAAGTCGATTTCAACGTAGATATGCTATTTTTTGAACATTACTTGTGGTCTAATGATATAGCTCATGGCGTAGTGCCATACACAGTTTGCTAGTGCATCTTAAGCACGATTAAAGAAGGCTTATATGCGTACTCTGTTGGTGAAAAAAACGACACTGAAGTTTACAACCTTTAAGTGGTTATTACCCTTAAGTGGTCATTTATAGCCCTGTTATATATTTCGACCTTTTTTGCCAGATTATACAAATTTGAACTATGAGCTGATAGGTGATCACAACTACATGTACCTTCAGAATATGTCTGTTCCAGAGAGTAAAGGTACCTTTGTAGATTCACTAAACCGGATACAAAAAGTTTGGTGTGCACTAGATAAGCTATTTGTGTAACTACCATTTTTCAGTACACAAATTTGCAGCTATCAGATTAAAAGTGAGTGAGTGAGTGAATTAACACTGCATTTGAAGTGACTTTACGAGCAAAGCGAGTGAAGTGAGTACATTAACACTGCATTTGAAGTGAGTGAATGAACACTGCATTTGGAGATGAATGAGTGATTTAACACTATATTTGGAAACAAGTAAGTGAATTAACACTGCATTTCGAGATGGTAAACGTTGATATAACTGGTAATATATACGGGTGAGTTGAAAAATAATGCAGTGGTGAAACGTCAGATTGTGCCTTTGGTGCTAAATAAGATCTCTTGTGCATATACTCAACAATTCTAGACCTTGAAAAGCTTTTTTTATACCTTTCTATTAAGTTCACTCACTCTCTATCCTCGATCCCTCAACTAATCCATATTCTATACAAAAAACGAACTAAATACCCTAAATCATTCCGTAAGGCCCGCTTCTTCCACGACCCATCAAACTGCTCGCAGCAGCATTCTTGTTCCCCTGGAACTTGGGGTTGCGCTTGGCACCCATTCCAAAGTTGAAGTCCGGGTTAGTCTGCAACACATTGTGCGACACTGTCGGCCGATACTGTTGGGGATTGTACGGCTGCTGGTGTGGCGGGGGCGGCGGTCCCTGCTGGAAATGGTGTGGAGGCGGCCCCTGCTGGAACTGTTGCTGGTACATGGGGTTGATGGCCCTCTGTGACACCGAGGTGAAGTCCAGCTCTGTGTCAGAATCCTCCTTTTCTTCCTTTTTCTCCACCTCCAAGTCATCCTCTGTGAACGGCTTGTGTCCCTCAACCTCCGGGTGGTGCTCAAACACACTGGCCTGGTGGTTGCTCACCACCGAGGGGATCAGCAGGTCGCGAATCGAGCTTGTAGGATATGGCAACTGCGGCTCTTCAGGAGAATGGCTGCGCGAGTCGGAAGGTGTAGCGCTATTAGGTACCAAATTTGGGGCCATGTGTGTTCTAACCTGCCTGGGAGTGGTGGGGGAGTTTGCAATGGAGATACGGTCGCTGGAGCGTTTGGGATCTCCTTCATAGTACAGCGACGATGTGTACACTGAAGGGCTTTGGATGGTGAAGTCATTAACATCCTGTGGCTTGGCGTTGTAGAGGGAAGAGGCGTCAGGTTCGTGCGGCTGCTCGCCAAAGTTACGGGTCCGTGGAGCAGGGGAGGGGGCAGCACGATTAACGGAGTTGGCGTTGAAGTTGGATCCCACAAGACCAGGAATGTTTGATTGCGGGCCATTAGAGAACGGACCACGATTACGGTTGTTGAAGGGAACAGGACCACTAAAGTTCTCTCTGTTGGGCGTGTTTGGTCTATCTTGAGATGGGCCATTAAATCTAAGGGGGCCTTGAACATTTTGACCGCTTGGACCTTGGACATTCCCAGGCCTTGGTCCATTCGGGGCATTCTGTCTAACTTGTCCAAATGATTGTCCCTGGTGTGGCTGCTTAGCAAATGACTGTCCCTGATTGGCAAATGTCTGTCCTTGGTGTGTTTGAACCTGGTGTGTTTGAGCCTGGTGTGTTTGTCCAGCTGGCCCCGCCACATGGGCAAATCCTCGTGAAGCCTTCAGATCAACATCACTCAGACTGTAGTTGGCACCAAAACTGCTAGTGAAACCGGCTACCTTTTCGTCCCTGGAGTCGAAACGAGTCAAGTCAAGTGATACATCCTCCACCTCCGTGGTTTCGCGGAATACCACACTCAAGCCAAGGATAACCACCGAAACAAGACTTACTGCAGCTGCTGCAACAAGAAGCCACCCGAGCCAGCTCACATAAGGATGGAACGCGAGAACAACCACAACTGCAATCAAAGCTGTGGGAAGAAAACTCAAAATGTTTGCACCCAACGCAACAAATAATATCGTGGTACTAAAGTTGGCCCCAATAGTTGCCAATAACGTCACAAAGTTCAAACCAAGCGCGATCGGCGCCACAATAAAAATCTTAGCTAATGTGGTCCTGGAGCTGTCAGACATGAGCCAGCCCGAGGTCCCTGTCACATCATATGGATACTTTGCTGTGGAGCATGTGTCTGCACACAGCCCAAAAATACCATATGAAGTGCCATCTTGGGTGGCGAGGGGAAATGCCTGAACAACGGGTGCTGAGATAGTGGCCAAAAGTAGGAACACAAACGATATGAGCATCAACACCACGGAGATGCTGTGTATTCCGAACGCCATGATCTAACGAGTGTATAGTAAAGTTGACCAGATGAAAAGTAGTACTTGTTTTTATTTTGCAAAACCAGCGTAAAAAAGGGGAAATAGATAAGGTTTGGCAGAAAAACTGCAGGCTGATGTGACTGATTTATGAGTGGAAAGAACTATATGTGGGTAAGTAGTTTATGATGTCCAGTTGAGTGACCTGATGTGACTGACTTGATCTACCTTCTGGTCTGTTACCCTTGTTCTTCGAGTTTGTGATGGTTGATTTATTCGAGTTTGTGATGTTATGATTCGAGTTTGTGGTGTTATGGGTTGATTTTAGTTTATGCGTGAGTTGGTTTTAGTTTATAATGTAGGTGTGGATTTTGCTTTGTATTGTGCGATGCTTCTCGTTTATCACTCGACCTATAACCTTCTGATCCCAACGGGTCGCTCTATCTATATGTATTGCATTCTCTTCTCCGCCACACATTCTTCCGTTAGCCGTATTCGCACATGGCTGGCTTGCGCCGTGCGTGTAAAAAACGCGCACAAAAAGAAAGATAGCATAACATGAATGTGCCCATGGTTCAGCAAGCCAACCGACGGTTGGAGTGTCAAAGACTACGTGTTTGGTGTGGATGAGTGTGAGCATGTTTGGGTTGTATATGACGCGTTACTTAGGGATGCGATGACTTTGGAACAATAAGTCACATGAGGGGTGTGTATATTGAACATATTGGGTGTGTATATTGAACATATTGGGTGTGTATATTGAACATATTGGGTGTGTATATGGTATATTGGGTGTGTATATGGTATATTGGGAGGTGATTAGGTGTGTATATTGGGAGGTGATTAGGTGTGTATATTGGTATATTGGGTCTGTATAAAGTAGTACTTTGGGTGTGTATAAAGTAGTATATTGGGGGTAGTAGGTGTAGTATACTTGAGTACATATAGGGTACCCATCTGTATCGGCGGATGAGTCTTACAAACCACATGTACTATAGTTGAGTGAAAAACCATTGACAATGTTTATTATGGCTGACCCGTGGTATAGTTTAGAATTCCAGTACTGCTGCATACGGGTGAAATTAAAAAGTGTTGAATAAATGTAATATGATTGTCATCGAGTGTCATATTGTAGGCGTTAATTATGCATTTGTATAATGACAGGGGACAAAACAGGTTCATTCATAATACGGGGTAGATACGTTGGATATACTAGAGAGCCAACCTTATGTTGGGTCTGATCAGAAATTAAGTATATATTAATCTAATGGCACAAGCCCACTGAATGAGCGAAGGAAGTGAAGTGAAAGTGAGTGACGGAATGGGTAAGTATATTAATAGGTAAGTGAATAAATGAGTAAGTTAATGAATTAGTAGTCTATCAGTGAATGAATCAACAGTAAACTACCTGGATGAACGACAGAGCAATATTACTGTGCTAGTTGAATGATCACTTCCACGACTGATAAATAGGGACAGTATTGTAACGCTTCCTAATAGTGAACTTAGTGGATGATAAACATTATGGACTATTTTGGTTCTGGACTATTCCACTCTCGGTATTCTGTAATATAGGGCTCCTCCATAATTGCGCAAGTACTAAACCTTCGTATTCTACAGAACCCACGAGAAAAGCATTCTCTCCTATACTTTTTGGATTTCCCGAGAACATCTATCTTTTCATAGATGCACTATGCTTTCTTCTCCGTAGGTTGTTGCTTGACTTTGCCCAACACTGTGTTATATGCAGGATTTGCAACCGTAGCCTTTCGAGTACATTAAATATACGGAAACGATAAACATTAGCGTGACACTCGTGACACTCGTTCAAAACATGTTTGTTCGATATATGGTTATAGGTTCCATAATGGAACGATTGAATGAAGGAACCAACTGAATGAGTGAAGTGAGAGAGTGAATATACATTATATAGAGATAATTGAACGAGTGAGTGAATAAACATGAATATAGGAATAACTGAATAAGTGAGCAATAAGTCGACTGATCGATTGTATAAGGCAATATAGGCAGCTTACTTTCGCTGTACAATGAGTGATCTAGAATTTTCGATAGCCAATGTATACAATGAGAATTAATTTATTCTGGGACCTTCGTTGGGTTTTCTTCAATTTAAGTCGTTTGTTCAATTCTCTCACGATTGTGTCCAGTCATCACTCATTCATTATAAATCAATTCAATTGTTCACTCGTTTTGATTATAGATATGGGATATGAACGGAATAATTTAACCAAGAACAATGCATTAACTTAGTAAAATCTCGGTTCATAAAGTCGTTTTCTGTAAGCACAAATTTTTTGCTTTCGGGGCTCCCGTGAAACCATTTTCAGTGCGGTTCTGTCACTAAATTCATACAACTCATTCATTCAATTAACACTAAAATTAATGATTGTTCCTCACTCATCCGGTCATATTTCTTTGTTTGTTGATTCAAGTCATGTGTCACTCTCGCTCGTTCAAATGGTCCATCTCGTATATTGGCCATCCCGTCCTTTGTTGACCTCCCTGCTGCAACTCCTCTACTATATCTACTAATCGCCTTCACTTCCCCAGCTTTTGGTGCCGTCTAGAATACCAGTTCATCGTCTACACATCTTACGGAGCTCTGAAAGTCATATTCAATAGCAAAGTTTGCATAACGATTACCAGATTCTACGACAACTACTAGCATTGAGCTTGGGTTCTTTGTTTTCTCTACCAAAACTGAGTGCTATATCCAGGGTAATCTGCCGTCCTTACAGCATTCTTGAGTTTACTTCATGCTGGTATATTCCAGATCGATACTCTTCGCATACTGTTGCTGACTCAGGTAACACTAGGAGTCGCAATGATGTGTAATTTTAACTAATTCAGTCCATGAAACTCTCCAGAGTTCAAATACATTCATAGCCGCATTCAATGACCTCAGTTCACGAAGATGTCTTCTTCAGTGACTTTGTGAGAGTCAAAGTGGCTCCTTAGTGACCACACGAGTCATGTTGGTGGCTCAATATAGATTCTCAGTCTGTCCATTTTCTCGCTCTCTGTTACTTCTGTCCTTCATACCACACATCCGGAACCTCCAACAAGTACCTTTCCATAGCCTCCCTGAACCTCGTACGATACTGTTTCGGGGTCACAATTGTTGGGTCTTTCCCCTTCTTACCTCCAATTAAATTATTACCCTTTACCCAATTCTCTACCTTCTTGTCCCACGTAAATGTGCGCAACCAATCAATGATTCCGATGTACAACTTCTTGCTCTCATTATCAATACCAACCACCAAAGAGTAGTCCATCACATCCATCGCTGACAAAAACGAGGTATCATTAAACAAACTTCCACGAAGTAATTTTTTCAGTTGCTCTTTAACAAAAACTGGCGACTCGTATATATACTCAATCATGTTTTCGTCAAGTAACACCTCATTTTCTTTTCCTGTCTGCTGAACATGTCTGTTTCTCATTGAACCCTTTAAGTCGAAAATACGACTGGTTTTGGTGTTGTAGAACAAGTTCTCCATAATCAAAAAGTCCATTCTGTAAATTTTCCCCGTGATATTGTTTTTGATTTGGATCTGATAAAACCCGAAAATCTTTGCAATGGCCGTCGTCAACGTGTTAAACATCGATTGCGCGATGTACTTGAAGTAAAAGGGTGCAATCAGCACAAACAGATCAAGTTCCAGCTTAGAGAGTTCCTTAACAATGTACCTGTCGTCCAAAGTCTTGAGAAAATGGGACCCTGATTTGCCTCCACTTGAGTTCCACTTGACACACCGCGATAAGCTCTGGATGAAGTTATCACTGTTCCCACATGCTTTGCGGAAAGCCTCAAACTGTTCCGAATAAAAAATCTTGCATGAGAGATGAGTGGACCCGTCCTCGAACCGATATTTCAAGTGGTTCAGTTTGTTCTTATACATGATGCGCTCGTACTTGTTTTCATTGTGCACGGAGTTCTTCTTTTTGAACTTCTTCTCAAGCTTAACAAAGTTATTGATTTTCTTGGTGTTAACTTCGTTATTCTCCAAATCAAACCCGTCTTCCCACCCGTCACCAGGTTCACTTTCCATCGCGGCGATTTTTTGCATGTAATCTGCACTCGATAGACAGAATGCCACCAATGAACTGGGCTCATCTTCACGGACAATGACATCAGAATCCGCAAATGTGTGCTCATGTGATTCAAGCGGGTATGATAAAGGATCCCAAAGCTTGGCCGACCGATCAGCCCAGAAATTGGTCAAGGACTTGAGTAAGGATGTCTTTTCTGTTTGCGGGATGTCACTTTTTTCTTTCACTTCTGGAACATGGTGGACTTTTACAGAATCGACTTCAGGTCCTGGTGGAGAAACTTGTTTTTCACGCCGATCATCGCCAACGACGTCCTCAATCTTGTCATAAATTTCCACGATGGGCTTACTTTCCACAATTGGCATAGCTTTGTAGTGCGACTTGCGCTGCATCTCTTGCTCTCTTTGCTTTTCAAACTCACGCGAAATCTTGTCAATGTTCATTTTGTTGAAGAGGCTGGCTAGCTGCAGCACTTTGTTGGGCTCATCTAGAGAGAACGCCGAAGCTTTGCTCGTGAGGTGACGGAGAGGAGCTGGAGGGGGAAGTTTTTTGTGTTCTTCGTTTTCGCGCTCGTTTTCGAGTAGTTGCTCAATCCGGTTGATGCGCTCAATAATAAGCGACGAGGGTATCATCCGCCCGATCTCCTTGGTTTTCTCTCTGTTGATTGGAAGACCGGGTTTGGACAGTGAAACGGAAGGTTCAATGCTACTAGAATTTGACTTGTTGGTATTTTCAAGGGCGTTCAAATCATTGATGCTGGCTTTTGAGTCAATACTGCCTTCACTTCTTCTCGCATCTCGACCCAACCCTTCAGTTTTTCCGATAACACCTTCACTCCTTTCTTCCTCTCTATTCATGGTATCACTTGAAACACCATCAGTCACACTGTCTTTCCTGTCCTCACTTCCATTCTGTTTTCTGTCATTGCTTCCGTTATTCTTTGTGTCCTTACTACCCCCTTCCTTTTTCTCTTCCTCGCAGGCACCCGCGCGTTCAAGGATCTCATCCAACTGGTCAACTCCATCAACATGCACCTCTTGTTTGGCATATTTATCTCCCTTTGCCTTTTCGTCGCCATCTTCACGTTTTTCTCCGTATTTATCCATCAAAAAACTCCTCAAGTGGAACTGTGTAATCTTGGTAATTTCATGCTCCGACGGCAAGAATTGATCTTCGAAATCGTTAAAATCCTGGTCCCATCCCACTCCCAAGTCTTGCAATCTCCGCAAAACCGCATTCAAACTAAGATGGTCAGTAGGTGCGGTGTTGCTGTAGATATCTCGGGTCATCGCATCGATGGCGGATTGTTGAGAAGCCAACTTTGCTTTCAATTGCTGGATGCGCTCCAACCCCTGGTCTGCCTTATCGAAAGTATCCAACTTGACTCTGGTGAGCCTTTTCGAAACACTTGCAAAAAACAGCTCAGTCTTCGCCTTGATTGTATTGTACGCTTCCACCTTCAACTTGATATCCACCTCAGGCTTGAATTGAAGCTGCTTCTTCGGTACCACGACTTCGTAGGTGTCAATAGGCGAATACTCCAACCGTACGACTAAGTCATTCAACCCAAAGCAGCGAATATGGTCGCGGAAAAAGTCGTGGGTGCAAGGACTGTGAAAGAGGTTTTGTGAGCTGCCCCGTGAAATCGATACGTTTTCCCCATAGAAGCAAATCTCCAAGAACTTTCCTATAGAGAACAAGTACGTCTCATCACGCATAGGCACCGGTTTAGTCGAGTACTTACATTCCTTGCAATACGACCACATCATACGTTGGTTTTTGTCTCCAGGTTTATCCACTCTCGCTGTGATCATGTCTACTTTCGCATTACCATGGACGTAGGTTTTGTAGTGGTCTAAGAGTAGATCACCACATTCTTCGCAGGTCTTTGGTGATTCGTGATAGAGCTGGTCAAGAAACAGACCCAAACACTTGTCATTATCGGTATAATAGTCGATTATGACGGTGTTGGGGCCCAAGCACGGTGTAGCGTGCCTGATCAGGACCGCCGAGTACAACACATGTAAGCTTTTATGGAAGACAGGATACAACTGATACAGTGGGAGCGTTACAACATTGGACCACGCACGAGACCGCAAGTGGTACTCGTTAGCAAGCTGTTTGAGGTGCGCATCGCTTGTGTACTTGAGGAAGGATAAAAGGTCGTCTTTTCCCTTGGGTAGAATTTTGCTAAGAGTAACAGCGATGCTAGAGATGGCTTGGGTACTTTGTTGATTGATTTCCTGAACAGGCTGGTCTTTCATGTGGTCACTTTCACTTGTTCCCGAAGCAACATCAGTGCTACCAGTTTCTTTTGATTCACCTACGAGCTTGATTTGCACGCTCTCGTTTTTTTCCTTTGGCTGATCGTTATTTTTACTCTGCTCACTTTCTTGAGCCCTAGTAGCATGTATCTTTTCCTCCTTTTGTTTTTTCATATCCCTGACTTCCTCGTTTTGTACACTGTCCTTGTACTCATTCTCTTCTTTCTTGTCCCCGTTCTCTCCTTCCTTGTGCTCTTTCTTTGATTCCTCGCAATTTTGTTCAGATAGCTCTTTCTTAGGCTCACTCTTATTCTTCTCAATCTTCTCATTTTTCTCATTCATCTTCTCAGTCTTCTTCTCACTCTCACTCTTCTTCTCACTCTTCTTCTCACTCTCACTCTTTTTCTCATTCTCACTTTTCTCACTCTTCTTCTCACCATTCTCCTCTTTACCCAACAGGTCCACTCTCAACTCCTTCAACCACTCGTCCTTCACCTCATCCAAAACCTGGAGCAGCTGTATCTGCATGTTGGTCAAAGCAAAATTCTGATACCGAAAGTAAGCTCCCACCAAATACACCAACTGAGACGGAAGCGGGAATTCTGACGCAGGTGAAAGACTTAACTTTCTCGCATTGAACAATGTGATATAGTTAACCACCTCGGGTTCAAGCTGTTCAAATCCAACCAAAGCTCCGGCATTGTGCAGTATCTGCGCAAGCTGCTCATTCACAGCCACCACCTTGCTGTTGGGACGGTCTGCTGCAAACTCCAAATGGTGGTCCACGAGCAAACTCGACTCGTGCTTGGCATTGAGGTACCCTGGCATCAAGGTCTCTGCTGCATACTTGATAGAAGTGAGCACGTCCTCGTTTCCTCCACGAAGCGAGATTGTGAAACCTGTCTCAATATCATTACCAATGAAAAACAGGTAGGTTTTGATCACGTTGTGGTACAAGTACCGGCGCACCTCAAATAGTTCACATGTGCCCAAGCTGCCCTTCTTGAAGAACAAGTCGTTGACCGACTGCAAAATATCGGCCTTCGTGTAGCGCGATATCCGCTCAATAACCTGTGGCTTTACATTCGAGATAAGCGTCACGCCAGCATCTTCAAGAAGCGACTGTGCCAATCCACACACACTGTCACCAACAACAATGATATCCGGCTTTAGTGACACCAAGCGCGAAACAAGGTTCAGTATATATACCAGCTGCTGCGAGTGGATAATACGTAAACTGATAAACTGTTCCTTCTGCTTGAGGTAGTCAATGGGGAACATTAAAAGCGCAATCTTCGGGTTAGCAATTCGGAAGGCCATTCTGCGCGAGTCGATGTTCTTGGTCATGTAGAGCCCGTTGATCACCTCTGAGTCCTCGATCCGGCCGCCGAGATTCTTCTTAATTTTGACATATTGGCGGATATCAAGCGTGTCGGTGATTTTGATCTGGTTCACATGGCTGAGCATGTTTTTGAGCACTGCAATCCAGCGCTCTCGGTCCTCATGGATGTCACAATCGGCTAGCGACTGCACGAGGATAAAGTCGAGGTGCGACGTGTATATGGATGTAACTGAATCAAGACTCTTTGTATTTTCTCGTCCCTTTTCTGCCTCCACAACGTCTCCCTCCTTATCTCTTTCTACTTTATCCCACTCTACCCTCACAGGAGATCCCAAACTCGACACCGCTGATACCGGCAGACACGCATAGGTGTCGGGAGCAAAACGATCGACTTTGGAGTCAATCCTTAAATGCATTCTTGCATCTTCCCTGTGCCTGCTGTCGGTCAAGCTCGGAATCCGCAGCAGCAACAAAGGCATATTGCGTGAGGTTTTAGTCTTGCGCCGCGACCGCATGCGCTCCAAGCTGGCATGAGCCCGCTCACGTGAGCGCAGGGACTCTGACTTAGGTACTTCCTCATAAAAATCAAAGGGGTGGTCTTTTAATGTATCTTTTTCGAGGAGGTCAAAGTTGTAACTTGGGTCCTTGGATAAGTTGGAGTATCCAGAGAGGTTCGAGTGGAAGTCCTTAGAAAAATCTTTTGAATCTCTCGAATATTCCTTTGAGCCCGAAAAATCTCTTGAAAACTCTTTCTGGTAATCCCTCAGATAGTCCTTCGTAAAGTCCATGGAGTCTTCCTTGCCCTCCTCTTGGAACTTGTCCTCAAAGTTGTACCGCGGAAATTCGCCCAACGTGGGCATCTGGGGTTTCGGCAGGGTATTCACATTGAGCAATGTGTACAACGACATTGCTTGTTCGTCCTCCTCCTGCGAGTGATCCGAGTCGTCCCCTCTAAGAATGTGCATGCGCAGGCTGGACACTGAGCGCTCCTGTTCAGGCAGAAAATGACCGCGGTACTTGAACCACTTCTTGTCCAGCCCGGGCGTCTGCGGGTATCGTGTGGGTGTCAGGAGGGTCTTGAGGTTGACTGACCCGGTTGTGAGGCTCTTGGCTACGGGTATTTCAACAGCTGCGCCTGTTCGGGTTGTGGGAATGGCAAGCTTAGGTGCGAGCGAGTACGTGGACCGGGCGAGGTCCAAACGTGAGTAAGGGGTGTGAGTTTGGAAAGAGGAGAGAGCGTCTGAAGTTTGATTATGCCTATGTTCCGTGAGATCTGAGTCGGGGTGTGAGTTAAGGTGTGAGTCAAGACGTTCCCTCTCATTTTCCACTTGGGCCACATCTGACTCTATTCCCAGTCCATCAGGTTGTATTTCCCCGCCATGTTGTATTTCCTGTCCTTCTTGTATACCCCTCCCATCTGGTTTCCTCTCATTTGGTTGTATTATCCCACCTGGTAGTATTTCACCCTCCCTCTCCTCTCTTTCACCCAAATCACCTTCTCTCGTTCTCTCCTTTCTATCCTCCTCATCCGACAGATTGTCGCTCAAGTACACAATCACATCACTATAACATGGCTTGCAAACGCGCAATTTGTCATAAAAGCGCTCGCCCCTCTGCGAGTGTGTGCGCTCGGCCTTGTGCTGGTTGTACGAGATGAACAAGGTGCAATCCGAGCAGAAAATCTGCCCACAGAACCTGCAGTGGTGCTTTCTGCGGAACGCCGTGAAGGGCTTGAAACAATTCAAGCAGTCCAGCACAAACGCATCGTTCATCCAGTACATCCGCGGAATACCACCATTCTTTAAGGGGTTATCCGACGACCGTGCCTTCTTCTTACGCTTTTCAAAGAGAACCGCAGACAAGTTGGACAGCTTCTTACGCACATCCTTCGACTTGAGTGCATAGAATGACGAAAGCGACGGAGACCCCCCGTTGCTGCTGTTAGGGGATGTGCGCCGGAGCTCCGCCTTAACCGGCGACGACTTGGCCGTGGACTCCGAATAGAGTGAAAAGTCGATTGGGAGCTCGGCAACCACGCGTTTCGCGTGTGACTTTGCGGGTTCAGAGGATATGGTCGGAGGTTCGGAGTACGAGTCACTTCTGGGAGTGACATCGTCGGACTTTCTTTGATCATTTTCTGGTCTCTCAGCTCTCCTTTCGTATCCAGAGTCCGTGTGTTCAGACACCCTCTCAAAGCTCTTGTCAAACTCGTATTTTTTCCGTCGCTTGCCGCTCTTTCCCTCTTTGGTACTTTTTCGAAGGCCATCCTCGTTCATGTCGTAGCCATAGTCCTCACTGTACTCAAACACGTCCCTATCCTCACCCCTCTCTGTATCATTATCCGATGCCGAGTCCTCTGAAACCTCTATATCGTTCGGCAAGTTGTTGAACATTGATGAGATGCGATTCAGTAGGGCCGACCCTCGTTTCCGTAACGGTCGCGTACTTCCAACAGCCTTTGCGCTGACCAGACTTGTGTTGTTTGTTGCACGCTGCTTTGTCAGAAGCCTCAACAGGTGGTTGTCGGAAGTTACGCGTGGTGCTGTGTCTGGCATCGGTGGCGCGCGTGGAGACTCGGCTTTCCGCGGCTCGTACTTGTAAGCATTGGTGACTTTGCGGAGTGTTTTCGAGAGCATTCTGCCGAGTGTTTGTGAATTGTCGAGCTCAGGGTCCGGGATGGTTGGAAACGACACAAACGGCGGTGTGTCTTCATCATCGCTGTTGTTTGACTGCATGGGATTTTGGTATGAAAACAATAAAATTGACGATGAATGTGAAGGCAATTCCGTAAAGGTAATTGGATATGTTAAGTATTAATAGATGGAAATGTGATGAGGTTGGTAAAGAGAGTTGGTAAGCTGGTTGGTAAGTATTTCTGTTAAAGAGGGGTTGGTTTGTTGATGTATTAGTGGGTGCCGATAAAGCGTATCGACTTGACGGCGTCAATTGTAGTTGGTATCGTATGAATCACGTAAGATATTGTGATTGGTAGCTGTCAAATAGGCAGACTATCAGCTTTATTGTGTTTGTTCGTATTTAGTAGACCATCAATTGAGTGGTTACGTGAACTATCAATTAGTAATTTAAAGTTTAGGCTGTAAATTCGACTGTAAGTTAAATTTTATGTTTTTACTGAATTTAGAGCTCATTGAATTATAAATTCAGCGGTCATTTTCTGGGGGTCATTTCGGTTTTCAGTTGGATGATCAGCTTTAGTAACTGTTTTGAGTAGTTGACGTTGTTCTACATAGATATAATGTACTGATGCCATGATGTGGTCATCAAACTACTCAGAATACTTCTGTCTGTAACTATTACGATACTTCTAGTTTTGTTACTATTACAATACTTTTAGTTTTGTAACATTACGAGCAGATACTGCTCAGGTGGACATTCACTCGATACTGAGTGGGTGGTGGCTCAATTGATGTTACTGCAACTCGATTGATAGGCATAGATACAGAAATGATATATTTTAACAAGCGTTTATTGAACGGCTACTCAGTAATTAAAAGTACAATTATCTTATTGTGAATGTTTAATCAGATTAACCGAGATTCTAATAATTAAAAAAAGCAGGCTTATTGTAATGGTTTAATTTATTACGAGCATAACGAGATGAGTGAATGAACAAACATTATATAGAGAGCTGAAAGAACGAGCTGAACAAACAAGTTCGTACTCGTCTTATCGTGTTAATCACAATCAAAGTTCTATTATCTTGTGATACCAACTTCTACTAATCTTATGCTTCACTCACTTATTACCTTTAGTCAGTACCAACACAGATATTCCACTACAACATACTCTAAAACTCTACTTCGATATTTTCCATGATTACCCGAGCTCAATCCGTTAGAACTAATTGAGGTTCTTATCGCCTTAATGACCGCTATAAGAACGTTCCTTGGTGTGGCTTTCATTACTCTACTTTATTACACTCAATTTGTCAGGGATTCCCTTTAAGTCAGAGAATAACTTGTGTGTTATTTGTTTATTCACATAGGATATCTAAGGCATTTATAGCTGGACAGACACATGGGCGACCCCTCACAGGTCATGCCTAGCCTTATAGTGCCATTGAGCCAGCGACTGTTAGTAGAGTGTAGAATAGGCTTCTGTGCAGTCCTTATACTTACAACAGGAGCGAACGAACATCAAGAGCGAACGAACATCAAGAGCGAAGCGAGTGATGTGAGTGAGTGAGTGAGTGAGTGAACAAACATGATATAGTTATAAGTGAGTGAGTTAGTGAGCGAGTGAGTGACCTTACACAATTATGTTAGTCTACCACCCTGAGTCACCTCCTTTTATCTTAGTCATTGAGCAGCCTATAATACTATTACTAACCGATTTATAGAGACTGAGCGAACGAACTGTGTGAGCAGAGCGAGTGAAGTGAGTGAGTGAACTTACATTATATTGAGTGAGTGAACTTACAATATGTTGTGGACATATATTGAATTAAGTGAGTGATTTGCAGCATACTGAATACTTGCAACATTATTTAAGTTCACTCACACAAACGTTCAATTATCACTGTCTAATGTAAGTTCACTCATTCGTTCGTTCAATTTACTCTTCAATCACTCACTCAATCACTTCACGAGCGAAGCGAGTGAAGTTAGCTCGTTCGTTCAGTTATCTCTTCATAATGAAAGTTCACTCACTTCACTCGCTTCGCTCGTTTAGTTCGTTCGATCAGTTAACTCTGTCTAATGTAAGTTCACTCACTCAATATAATGTATGTTCACTCGATATAATGTAAGTTCACTCGCTCACTTCACTCGCTCTGCTCACACAGTTCGTTTAGTTCGTTCATTCATTCAGTAAACTCTGTCTAATGTAAGTTTACTCACTCACTCACTTCACTCACTCACTCACTTCACTCGCTTCGCTCGTGAAGTTCGCTCGCTCGTAAAGTTCGCTCGTTCGCTCAGTTTTTTTTCTCCAACATGTCCTCTCTTCAACGGCGCAGAGGACCCAAGTCCGAATCAAACGACCCATCCATCGGCGTGGACTCACGCGACATCGCCGACCCCAAAACCCTCAATCTCCCCCTTCTCACACTCATGGAAGAGGTCCTTCTTCTCGGCCTTAAAGACAAAGAGGGATACCTCAGTTTCTGGAACGACAATATCTCGTACGCCCTCCGCGGGTGTATTCTCCTTGAATTGGCCTTCCGCAAGAAGATCGCGTTGGTCAACGACCCTGCCAGAAGACGCTTTGAGTTGAGCGAACGCTTGGTCGAAGTTATCGACTCCGAACCTACCGGCGAGGTCCTTCTCGACGAGGCACTTCGTACCATGAAATCTGATGAGTCCAATCTTTCCGTCACCAACTGGATCGACTTGTTGAGTGGAGAGACGTGGAACCTCATGAAAATCAACTACCAATTGAAGCAGGTGCGTGAGCGTTTGGCCAAAGGTTTGGTGGACAAAGGCATTTTGCGCACTGAACGCAAGAACTTTTTCCTCTTTGACATGCCCACCCACCCCGTGGCTGACCCCACTGCCAAAGAGCACATCAAGGCCCGTGTTGTGGCGCTCTTGTCGTCAAGAACCGTCGACATCGATGCCTATGCATGTAATCACTTCGACAAAGACGTCTCCTACAAGTATCTTAGATCCATCACCTTGGTCTGTGCTGCCTATGCGGCAAACGTGTTGGAAAACGTGTTCCCAATGGTTGTTTCGGGTCGCGACGAGGCGTTTGCACGTGCTGATGAGTTGTTGAGTACCTTTAGCGAGTATCCGTTCAATTTGGCGCAGCGGTCGCCTTTGGGCATCGGCACCAACTTGGGTGAGGAGGTGGAGAAGGAGGTTGGGGATGAATTGCAGATGGAGTTGATTGCTGCCGTCGTGAGTGTGTTTAGTCGGATGGATAGCCTTTTGTAAGGAGTGTTCTGGTACAAGACACATGAGCAAGTGCAAGTGGTACATGAGGTGATTAATTGTTGGTTGAAGGGTCTTAGTTATGTGGTTGATAATACGGTATAGTGTGTGTCCACAGCCATTGGACCACATGCCATTTCAAATTGTGGTTATCTTTGAACTTGTCAATACTTTTCATCCAACCTAGGGCGTTGGCCATGACCCTCGACCTTTTCATCTTCGTACCCGAGCATCATGACCGGAGCCACCAGTAGATAGGTGGGAGAATCATCCACTAAAATATTTATCACAAGCACTAAAGAACTTGCTGTTCTCCATCATGATAGATTCATGAGTATATAGCGGTATGTCAGCGTGTTTATGGAATACAGGGTTCGTGTGGTAAGAAGTAGATTCGACATGCAGGAGATAACTGAACGAGCGAAGCGAGTGAACTGAGTGAGTGAGTGAACGTTCATTATGGAGAGATAACTGAACGAACGAGCGAACTTCACAAGCAAAGCGAGTGAAGTTAGTGAGTGGGTGAACAAACATTATATATAGAGATACTGAACGAATGAGGTAACTTCACAAGCAAAGCGAGTGTGTGAGTGAGCGTATATACATTATCTGTATAATGTATCGCTTGAGTAAGCATGAGTTAGATAGATTACCTAGTATATTGAAGACAGATGGATAACTGAGTAGAGATAAATGAGGAAGTTGGAGTGGAAGATCATATAAACTCATAAGTCAAGTTTGAATTAGATCGTAATTTAGTGCGATGTGTGAGATTCAACACACAGGCTGTGATGGGCTTGAGAAGAGTATTAAGAAGTTAGGTACTAGTGAAAAAGTTAGTTGTTCAAGTAATCAGCCTCGGTATGATCAGACAAATTTGTAAAATATTCATTAATTCAAGCCGTTCCTACTGCAGTCAAAAAGCTTTATGAAACGTCATGTCATAACGTTAGGATTTGGATTCTGTCTTACATTTTCCAGAAGTATTCTAATCTTCTCTCTCAAATCTTACGTTTTTCTTTAGTATCGGTCCATCTTCAGAGAGAGCAAAGGTTCAGAATATCCAGCTCTTTCGAAATGAACAGCTTATGGAGTAAACATCAGAATATCCAGCTCTTACGAAATGAACAGCTTATGGACAACATACACTTTTACTACTTAAGCATACGTGACGAACGTCACAGAGTCTTCTTACTCAAGATGTAAAGACATTTTTGTACCTTACTTACAATCTAAATCAGAGAATTTGAGGCAATGTTTATTTTTGTACATGTGGAGACTTTGAATTTTCTTAGGAGCTAAATAGAACACAAAAAGGCATAGATGTGTTGAAGTTAACATTGCAAACGTGCTCATACTAGTAATTGAGAGATAGTGGCCACGAGTTATTTGGGCCATATTTCAAGATCATGATGATGGACCATAGTATATCTTAATAACTGTTAATGAAGTCATATCTCAATAATTTTTTCAAATATTTTAAGAAAAACTGAAACATTTGATTTAAGCCAACTTCTTAACTGTCAATTTGAATCGATTTCTAAGCCCGTTGTGGTTGTTTTTGCAACTCACTCACTTATATATGACGAGGAAGCTCCACTATTCAGTAGCGGTTGTTTATACAATAGAAGAAAAAGTCAATTTTATATTTTGCAGCCATTCTGAGAATTAATTTAGTATGAAACCTGTGGAGGATTAAATGAGATGCAAAAGCATGAAATTTGCACGTTTGTTCAGTTATCTTTGTATATAGTGTAAGTTCACTCACTCACAAATTTTACTCGCTCGCTCATTAAATTTGCTCATGGTTTTAGGTTTATCCCAGTCTTTACAAAGTCTCGTGTAAGCTATCTCTAATCAATCAAACGTACCCTAATCTAAGTTCAACATCTTTTTCTCCAATTATTCAGGCATCCTTACATCTTCTACCTGCATCTTACAGTCGTTCATCTTACAGTCGTTCAGTTATCTCCCGGTCCATTAAAGTTCACTCACTCTCACTCAGTCACTCAGTCACTCAGTCATTCACTCGCTTTGCTCGTAAAGTTCGTTTCCTTACCTCTTCTACCTGCATCTTACACTCGTTCAGTTACCTCCTCGTACATTAAAGTTCACTCACTCACTCACTCACTCACTTCACTCGCTTCGCTCGTGAAGTTCGTTCGTTACTTACTATGCAAATACCCACTCTTCCCATATATATCAATCATATTCTCCGTCATATCCAAATCACCTGCCTGCTCAACAAAAGCCTCAACCAAGCTCCTTTCTTTGTGGTCTCCCGCACTATCCCACCACATACCTCCACCATATCCATGCAGCTTCACAAACTGCGCCTTGATCCGTGCAGTTTGCACATTTTCATACACAATAAACCGGTCTCCGTCGTAGCAATATGCTGAAACCTTCCTCGAGTCAACATACTCCTCTCCTACTGGGAGCTTCTTGTACTCAATGATGTCGTTACTTTCGCCCTCTTTTTTCACAAAAGATTGTCCGATTTGCGGCAGTTTCACACCATGGAACTGCCGCCCATACAATGGCATCCCCAAAACAAGCTTATGCGCAGGCACCCCAGCAGAAGTGTAACGTGCTAAAACATCGGCCCCGTTTAAGGAATTGTCACCGTTTTCGCCAAAAAGATTAGAGTGGTACGCAGTGTGGGACGACCACCCTTGACCCGCGAAATCATAACACATGACATTGAAGAATGAAACATGTTTGTTGATTGCAGCCAAATCTAAGATATCGAGCTGCTGGTTCCCTGCTGGCAGGGCAATGCTCAAGAGTAGCCTCGTGTCGACTTCGTTTAGTTTGTTACGGATTTGCTGCAACATCACGATGAATTGTGCATTTTCGCAGCCATTTTTCGGGTACTCCCAGTCAATGTCCACTCCATCAAATCCGTATTCTAACACAAAATCCACTATGCTAGAGACAAAATTAGCGAGCTTTTTTTCGTCGCTGACAACAGCCTGGAAGAGGGCATCTGTGCCCCAACCGCCAATTGACATGAGTGATTTCATGTGGCGATTGAGCTGCTTGATGCGGAAGATCTGCTGGAGGTTACCAGTGAGTTTTCCGCCGTCTGGGGATTCTGTGGGCATTTGAACGTCGCACCACTCGTCAGTGAGACGAACCCGGCCAGTTGCGGTATCGATCCCGACAAATGCGTAGAAAAGATGTGAGATGTTCTTGGGGGGGATATCAATAGCAAAGTGTTTGCGTTGGTAGACGGACCAGTTGGAGAAGTAGATGGAGGAGATCATAAAGAAAGAGAAAAGAGGTACAAAGAGAAAAGAATTACAAGAGAAAAGAATTACAAGAGAAGAATTACAAGAGAAAAGAATAGAGGGCTGAGGGAAAAGAATAAAAGGACTATAGGAAAAGATTGAAGTGGAGCATAAAGAATGACTAGGGATAATGGTTATAGGAAGTAGATATTAACGAGAGTTTAGAGAAGAAAAGGAGGGTGGATAATAATGAGATCTAATGGGTAAGTGATAGGCGCTTAGAATACTAGTAAGCGAAGAAAGTAAAAAAACAAAAAGTTAAGAACAAGTGCTCGTTATAAAGAAGACACCACAACGTCAGCTATTGGACATCTAAAGCAATGCTCAGTATCGGAAGTATATTCTGGGTAGCAATTCAACCATCCCGTTGGCTCATAATCTCCGCCTCATTTTGGGATCATACTATTTGTATGTTTATGTAAGCACATCATGGTTGAGCGATTGCAAGTAGATAGGCAGAAGTAGCTTTTGCCCGAGGACATATAATGCGGGTGAATAACATCCGGTTTAGTTTTTGAAGTTTGAAGATTATGCCACATCCTTTGTGAAGGTAAATTTATCAATTTATTTCATGTGAGGTAGATATTCCGGTATAAACTCCAACACAAACGAGCTTTTCATATGATCGTCAATTCTTTGGAATCGGCTAGTGCAAAGTTATACTAAGTGGACAAATCGGAGATTCGACGATTGTATAATACATCATTGGACATGTTATAGCCGCTTGCATAATACATGATTTGACATGTTATTAAAACCAAGGGAATGTCACAAGTGTAACTTTTAGAAGTTGCTGAAAGATTTGGAAAATGGAAATTGACCATCGAAATTCAAGGCCTTGAAAATACCATAATTGCCAAATCTCAATTTTTCATGAAAGCATACTGAACGAGCGAAGCGAGTGAAGTGAGTGAGTGAACTTACACTATTTGAGAGAATTTCTGAACGTGGCCATATCGAAACCAATACCAGGAGCTACAGAAACTATAAACAGAGTTAACTAGGAAGGCTACATGTTTTTTTAAGGGTGGTGATTTTGGTATTTCGCAGCCAAACGTAATCTACAGATATCTAAAGGTGAGTTGATTTTGGGTTTGTGCCTTTAATATCAGTAGCAATTTTAGGGACGATGAACACAGTTTTAGTGAAAGGCCAAGGGTTGTAGGTTTGGAATTAGTTTTGAGTGTCTCGTAAATATTGAAGCTTCAAAAACCTTCGGTACTCTTATCGAGTAACATTTTTGTCAATGAGACGACTTGTTGGATATCTCAATACTTTCTCTGCAAATACCCTTCACTTATTGATTGCTGCAAGACCGTATATGGGATAATAGGAGAGAAAAAAGGGTCGAGAGCCAGAGAATGGAAGGGGCAATAAGTGGATGAACCACGAATTAAGCCAGAAAAAGGAGATGGAGAAGTGAAGTCTTGGAGTAGCAATATTGGAGTAGCAATAACGGAGTAGCAACAATACCAATTGTTTACGAAGTAAAGTCGAGTTTACCCAATCTCAAGTATTCCCTCTTGTTACCAGTTATCATTTCAATGCGCTGTATTAATTCTATTCATATCATGTGTTACGTTGATTCTATTCTGAATTTTGATCTATTCTGAATTTTGTCTATTTCAATATTGTATCTATTCTCAATTGTGTTGTATCTATTCTCAATTGTGTTGTATCTATTCTCAATTCGTTATTATTGTGTCCCCCTTCCCGTTCCTTGTCATTCTATATTCTATAAGTTTATTCACACTAATTTATCTATAAGGTCAATCACTCACTCACTAAGTTCGCTCGCTCTTTCAGTTACCTCCCTATTATGTAAGTTCACTCACTCACTCACTTCACTCGCTTCAGTTCGCTCGCTCGTTCAGATATCTCCCTATTATATTTACTCACTCATTCACTCACTAAGCATTCACTAATCATCCATTACTAACTCACTCACTTCACTCGCTTCGCTCGTGAAGTTCGCTCGCTCAATCTTTATTCTATATTTCTTTTATACATATCTTTTCTTCTCCACAATGCTCGACGTCCCTTTAGCAATCCCCCTCAAAGTCCCCCCAAACGCCCGAATCTACAAAGATGACTGCATGTTCAACTTCGACACACCAGAAAATAACCCCAATGGCCTCGACATCGACCTCATCTCCTACCAGGGCTTCTCCCGTGGCGACTCCTACAATTATACCGCAGACAACTACCACCGCACAGGCCACAACTTGTACCTCAACATTTCTAAGAGCTTGAAGCCCGAGTCCGAGCGCAGAGCCTATGATGAAAACGGCTCGTCGCCCAAAATGCAGAAGTTGGAGATCAAAGACGTCCGTGATGAAGACTTGTACACCACCAACTTGGGTATCTACGACGCTGCTACATGCAAGTATTACGAATATACCGAGCTCACACCCCGTTTCCAGGCGTTGATCGATGAAATCATGGCAAGAAACTCGTCGAATATGGCCAATGAGGTCCAGCAATGGGAGCAGGAGATAAAGCCTTGCGTTCACTCGGAGGGGTTGGGAAAAGGGGAGGAGAGTGAACAAAAAGAAAGTGGACAAACTGGTGAAAGTCCTAGTAAAAGTACTAGCGGAAGTGCTAGTAAAGGTGCTAGTGAAAGTACTAGCGAAAGTGCCAGTGAACATACTAGTGAACCTTTCAGCAACCCACCTAATCAAAACACCTCCCATCAGTTTCAGTGCGCTCTTTGTGATCTCACCGAAAACCTCTGGATTTGTCTTGTATGTGGCCAAATCGGCTGTGGTAGGACACAGTACGGACTGGATCTCAAAGGCAACTCGCACGCATTGAAGCACTTTGAAAGCTCCGGTCACTGTGTGGCTATAAAACTCGGCTCTTTGTCATCAGACTCTGCCGACGCCTACTGCTACACGTGCGAAGACGAGGTCAAAGTACCGCAACTCGCGCAAATCCTCGCCAAGTACGGCATTGATGTGGCAACCGCAGTCAAAACAGAAAAAAACTTGATTGAGTTGAACATCGACCGCAACTTGAACTGGGAATTTAAGTTGGACGGCGCAAACGGCGAAAAGTTGCCCCCTGTGTTTGGTCCAGGGCTCACGGGCTTGAAGAACTTGGGCAATACATGCTATCTCAACTCCACGGTCCAGTCCTTGTTGACTATGGATGAGTACAGGGCTAATTTGCACGGATTGTTGGAGTGCGCGGGGTTGAACTATACCGACCCCGCCAAAGATCTCAAGACGCAGCTCTCCAAGTTGTACGATGGTTTGTTTAGTGGCAGGTACTCGCGCAAGTTCGACTTGAACGACGGTTACCAGCAGGGAATAAAGCCTACGGGGTTGAAAAATCTCATAGGTGAGGGCCACGAGGAGTTTTCCACGCAGCGCCAGCAGGATGCGCACGAGTTCCTCACATACTTCTTGGGCAAGGTGGAGAAGGAGTTGGGTGTTGTTGTCAACGAGCCATTGAAGTTTGTGTTGGAGAGCACTGTGTTGTGTACTGCGTGTAACGGGGGGAGTGTGAGCACTGAAGTTGTTGACAACTTGGTGGTTAATATAGAGGGGTGTGAAGGGAGTGAAGGGAATGAACAAAATGAGGATAAAGGGAATGAACTGAATGAGAATAAAGGAAATGAACTGAATGAGATCAAAGTGAATGAACTGAATGAAAATAAAGAGAATGAGGGTGGAGGTAGGGAAAAGCCTCCCCACGTTACCTCCCACTTGTCTTCCTCCTTATCTGCATTTTGCTCAGACGACAGCATCGAAGAGTACAGATGTGCCAACTGCGGAAAAACAACAACAGCCGTCAAATCTACAGGTTTCAAAACCTTCCCCACCAACCTCGTTGTTGGCGTACAGAGAATAAAGTTGGAAAACTGGATTCCAAAGAAAATCGATACTCCCGTGGAAATCCCCTTCTCTTTGGACTTGACTCCATTCGGTGCAAAAGGGCTTCCAGAAGGTGCCACTGTGGTCGAAGAGTCCACCTCTGACCGCTCTGACTCAGACTTCACCCCCAACGCGCAGGCCTTGGACTCGTTGCTCGCTATGGGCTTCCCTGAACCTCGGTGTATAAAGGCCTTGTACAAGACGGGGAACTCTGATGCCGAAGTAGCGATGAACTGGTTGTTTGAACACATGGATGACATCGATATCGACGAGCCGTTGAAGGAGTCCAAGGACGACAGTGCTGTCCCCGCTCACCTTGTTGAGAATCTCGAGCTGATGGGTTTTGCACAAAAGTTGTGCAAGAAGGCGCTTTTGTTGAACGGGAACGATGTCAACAGAGCGGTTGAGTGGTTATTCAGCAACCCTGATGACGATGGGGAGATAGCAGCCACGCCTGACAAAAGTGCGGAAATCGACGAGCTCAGGCTGAGGTTGGAAGGCAATACTACCCTGGGGTTGTATGACTTACACGCGGTGGTATGTCACAAGGGTACTTCCCCACACACGGGGCATTATGTTGCATTTGTGAAGAATGGAGACAGATGGGTGTTGTTCAATGATGAGAAGGTGGTTGGAAGCGGGGATTTGGAGGAGATCAAGGCTAATGGGTATATTTATTTCTTCAGGGCGAGGAAGTGAGGGAAGAACTAATAGAGTCAAAGCTATGAGTTTTGTAGTTGATTAAAGGGCACGAACAAAACGAGCAGAGTGAGTGAGTGATTGAACGTTGAGGTGAGTATAGTAGAGTATATGTTGGGGTTGTTAGACGTTGAGGTGATTAGGAGTAAACGTTGGGGTGAGTGGTAAACATTGGAGTAGGTGATAAATATTGTGGTGGGTGGAAAACATTGGAGTGGGTGGTACATTGGGGTGAGTGATAAACCTTGAGATGAATGACGAACATTCGTCTTGAATAAAGAATATCTTTTTTGGGTGCAAAAATAGGCATGCAACGTAGAGGGCTTGCCATGCAAGCCAAGATACCTGCTCTTCATAAATATCCCCATAACTTCTATTACAATGCTTTATTGAAGAACACTCAAAGCTTAATCCAAAGTACACTCTCGTGTTGATAATAGTGAAGTTTTATCTTAGATGTAAGCTCCAGTTTTAGTTCACCCGAATTTGTTTTTGCATTCATCACTTCGTAGGCATAGAAGCTACACGCAAACAAACCCTTAATATATAGGGGTGTTGACTTCAAAGAATAAAGTATTAGGGTCGCTGGTTCTTTTCAGATAACAAGTTACATCCTTTACACTTTCCCGACAAACAAGACTTGTGCGGGTGTTGAGGCTAAGACATGTAAGGAAAAGGCTATTGCTGATTACTTTCCTTAATTTCACCGAGTGAAGTAAATGCTTGAGTGAATCAATGATTAAGCGAATTTGTGATTGAGTGATTTTGTCATTGAATGAATTAGTGATTGAATGAACAAACATGGTGAATGACAATGACTGATTGCGCATTTGATGAACATAGGGTACATACATTTGATGAACATAGAATACACACATTTGATAAACATAGAATACACACATTTGATAAACATAGAATACACACATTTCACCAACGGTAAACAAAATGTGGTTTTTGCAGCCAATATAGTCCAGGCTTATAATGGTTCAATTTCTTTATATTTTGGGCTCCACTACCGGGAGTTTGGTGGAATCAGGCACAAACCCAAAATCAACTCCACCTTTATTTTTACTATCTTGGATAACTTTGAAGGTGGGTTTGGAAACCATTTCAGAGACAACAAAGTAGCTTGATGTAATAGATGTGAAGTCTTAGTAGAGTGAAATATACGGACTTGTTGAAACTTCTGTCGAAAAAACTCATTTAGCATCATTTCAGATGTCAATTATATTTCGCTAATTGCTTTTAAAATGTGAGAACCTGAATCAAAAATGTCCTGAAGGTGGGCAAGGTTTCTTTCGATATGTGCGTATTTACTAAAGATGATAAAGCGTTACAGTACCATGAAATGTATAAAAAGAGAGTTGTTTTGAAACAAAAGCTACCAAAGTAAATGTATACATGGACTCTCAGGATGTACGTACATATGGTGATTCCAAATTCATTCAAGCTAAAAATACTTGGTGATTCCAAATTCATTGAGGCCAAAAATATGAGCGTATTTGGTGATTGTACCAAATTCACTCATATACGTACATATTTGGTCACGATTCTATCATTCACGAAAACAGTGAGTGCGATATTGTGAGTAGGGTTTTGGAAGTGTGGAGTCAACACATAGGGTAAAAGGCATTATCAAAGCTAGTGCCTAACACAAGTGCACTCACATTAGTTGCTCTGCACTCGTGTATATAAGCCAGCAAAAAAGTCCGGAAAATTTCTGCCCTACACATTACTCCGAAATTCCTCCGGTATAGGCTCTCCACAAAAAGAATAACACCAGGAATAAAGAGTACATTGAGTGAGCCCGATCCGAGTCAACAACCAAAGGCCTACTATGTGGATTAAGCAACTGAATCTGTTCCGACCGGTCTTTTTTATGTGTTCATTGTAACTGGATTGTTCTATTCACATTTATCTGGTCTATATCTAGAAATACAGAAAGTATGTATATAGTTATCGAGTAGATTATTAGGTTGTCTATCCACTCTACCTACCTACCAAACCACCCACGCTTCTATTCTAAACACCTATAAACCATCCATACTTCTATTCTAATCACCCTTGTACCGCAACTTCTCTTTCTAGAATTACCCTCGTCATTACAAATCCCCACGTTCCAGTTGGTTGATTGCGCTACCAAAGTATGACTAACCGCACAAAAGTATAAATTTTTCAGCCCGTCCGTAATTTTTATCTGCAAACATGTTCATCACTAATAAGAACGTTGGCGACAGGTCCCGTATGGAGGACTGGAGAAGTGAGTATACACGATTTAGGTCGACAAAGTGTTGCTGGTGCCAAAAAACCTGATTGGAGGTATATTTGTGATTTCAAGTACCAGAGGTATATCGGCTTCGAAACTGATGCGAGTCTATATCATTTAGATCAAGAAGAATTCATCAAAACGATCAGTGGATGATGATAATGTATCCGTGGTCTTCACTAAGGGGATCATTTCTTTACAAAGACGATATGCATATGATATGTGTACACGAAGCGCTACAATCTTGAGAGAGACAAGATAACGACGTGTGGCGTATTGGATGGTGCACTACTGTTGTGTTAATAGGAACACCTTGCACATTTGAAATTCCGGTGATGGTAAAACTGGGTTGGGGCCTTTGTGGACGTTTAAAAGACGGTTTTCAGTTTTGATTTGTGGTTCGCTTTGAGTTTGTGATTTGTCTTCCACTGCTTCACTGTGATTTGGCTTCACTTTGTGATTCAGACATTTGTCTTCACATTGTGATTCAGTCATTTGCCTTCATATTGTGATTCAGTCATTTGCCTTCATATTGTGATTCAGTCATTTGCCTTCATATTGTGATTCAGTCACTTGTTTTCTTTGTGATTTCAATTCACTTGTTTGCTTTGTGATATCATGATACACACTCACTGAAAGGTCCTAACCACTTTCTCCCTTTGAAACATCCCATACCTCATCGCAGTACCGCTCCAATCACTCAAATAACCACTCACCAATTACAGCACCCAAAACCTTTTTATCTCAATTACATACTAACCTTAGTCCGCGGTTACGACCCGTTGACCCCCCCTGATCTCCTTCAGCACGAGTTCCCTATCCCAGAAGCTAACCAGAAAATCATCTTGGAGGGTAGAGAAAGAACATGCGATATTTTGAACGGCAAAGATGACCGTTTGGTGCTTGTCATCGGACCTTGCTCCATTCACGACCCTGAAGCAGCACTCGACTACGCTTCGAGATTGCAAAAGCTTGCCGAAAAGTACAAAGGTGAGTTGCACATCGTCATGAGAGCATACCTCGAAAAGCCAAGAACTACCGTGGGCTGGAAGGGTCTCATCAATGACCCCGATATCGATGGCACCTTTAAGATCAACAAAGGTTTGCGTATTTCCAGAAAGTTGTTTGTGGATTTGACCTCAAAGTTGCCCATCGCTGGTGAGATGTTGGACACAATTTCCCCTCAGTTCTTGCTGGACCTTGTCTCTGTAGGTGCCATTGGTGCGAGAACCACAGAGTCCCAGCTCCACAGAGAGTTGGCCTCCGGTTTATCCTTCCCAATTGGTTTCAAGAACGGTACTGACGGTACACTTGGCGTTGCTATCGACGCCTTGCGCTCTGCTGCACACCCACACCACTTCCTTTCGGTGACAAAGCCTGGTGTTGTTGCCATTGTTGGTACTGAGGGTAACAAGGACTGCTTTGTGATTTTGCGTGGTGGTAAGCAGGGCACCAATTACGACGAGGCCTCCGTGAAGGCTTGTAAGGAGAGCTTGGAGAAGGCCAACATTGGTGGTGGACGTGAGGCAAGAATCATGGTGGACTGTTCGCATGGTAACTCCAATAAAAACCACAAAAACCAGCCTTTGGTTGCGGCCGAGGTTGCAAGACAAATCTCCAAGGGTGAAACTGCTATTTGTGGTTTGATGATCGAGTCGAATATCGAGGAGGGAAGACAGGATGTTCCTGCTGAGGGCAAGGAGCACTTGAGGTACGGATGTTCGATTACTGATGCCTGTATCGGCTGGGATGATACTGAGAACGTGTTGAAGGTATTGGCTGATGCGGTCAAGGCGAGAAGGGAGTTGTAAATAGATCACCAACAACGGATGTGAGTATAACCATATTGGTTTATTTGGATGAATTCGTGAATTGAACGATTCTAGGCACAGCTGTAGATATCACTAGTATGTTATGGACTGAGTGTAGATAAACACTTAATATTTGCTGATGGTCAAAGAGTATACATGAAGTCAGAATAATGGTTGCAAATCAGACTTAGATTACGAAATAATTTTAGAGTGGGTAGTTCCTGAATTCCTTCTCTAAATAATTAGAAGAAGAGATTGATAGTCTTTACGTGAGGAAGGTATCGCGTTACAGATGTCTCAAAAATGCATTAGTGAAATTTGTGAAGAATGGTTTGACTTTATTCCAAAGTCATTGACTATATATTAGGTCTTAATGCTTATGAAGTAATCATGTACAACTCCAATTGCTACTTTCCCTCATTGGCCTTGAAATAGACGTATCAAGGATAATGTGTACAATTCATATATTATGCATCTACTCTAAAAATGACTAATTGGTTAAAAAAGGATTTCAAGTTGAAGAAGATTTTGCAGTTATACTCTCTTCTGGTGATAGTCAATTTTGTTTAACTATTGCTGTTAGTCCCTTTTTTGGTGCAAATATTTTTCATTTTTATCGTGGTATATGGTGGTAGTATTAGTGTTCATTAATTGTGGTATACAGAGGGCTTGACAGGCTGATTCTTTAGATTCAAACTCTTAGGTTCTACTAAAGAAAGTGCACCATTTAAAACGTACTTATGAGTTCGGAAGTACCAGGACTGCATATAGGACCATATCGCTTTAAGAAGTCCGAATCAGAATCAAAGCCATGTCTGTCCCAGATTTGCGGCCGTGTTGGACCTAGAGTTACGGGCCTTTTCTGACTGAGAATTTGCCCTATCGAGACCTAAATATGTAGTTACAAATATGCTCAGGATAACCTGTATCAATAAACAAGCAACATACAAGCTCTTCGTGTAATCCTTGACAACTGTGTTTTGCAATTGACTTCGCGTTCACTCTTGCGATACCAGAGGCACTGAGAGAAAGCAATAGGTTATGATAAAGCGGTATGGCGAGACCCGAAAATAAATATAGGAGGCAGGAAACGTTCGGAAGACAGTAAAAAGAACTTTGGTTGCGATTTAGACGCAATTGTTTTTGATTGTCATTATCTTGTCATTGTTGACTGAGATCACTCACTTACTCACAAAAACCTTTTCCAGAGAAAAGAAAAGGTAACACACATTGACTTTTTTGCGTTAGTATTCTTGGTTAATTTCTTGACAATGCACTGTTTTGAGCAAGATCTACAAAATATTCATAAGGGCTCCTAGAAAAGTAGACAATTGAAAACAAAAGGGCTCATATGAGTTAGGAAGTCATCGGAGCAAGACCTTCAATTGGCCATATATTAGTAATTGATACGAAAAGGAGCAAGTAAGCAAGAGCAACTGAAGCAACAAAAGCACCTCGATTTCCAATATTTAAGCACTGAATAATCCACATTTTCTATTATCTACAAACAAACCTTACTTTATCATGACACTTATTACTAAAGCTTCAGAAAACTCTGTTACAGGTGCGACCATCTTCGTTTCCGGTGCTACCGGCTTTATTGCACAGCATATAATCCAACAACTCCTCGCCGAAAACTACAAAGTTGTGGGTTCCGTTCGCACTGCCCAAAAAGGAAAAACGATTGCAAAAAACTTCAACTCCCCCAATTTCTTCTTCGAAGTCGTCCCTGACATTGCAGCACCGGGGGCTTTTGACCACGTATTCGAGAAGCATACTTTTACCACGGTATTGCACACTGCAAGTCCAGTTATTTTTGACTTTGACCCGGCAAAAGCTGAGGAGACTTTGTTGAAACCGGCAATTGAAGGAACTCGGAATGTATTAAGGGCCATAAGCAACCATGGAAGTTCAGTTAGTTCTCTTGTCGTGACAGCCTCTACAGCTTCAATGTTCGATGTGAATAGTCCTGGAAAAGTTGTCGATGAAAAATCCTTCAATACAATCACCCTTGAACAGGCCACTAGGTCGTCCAAAGTTGCGTACTTCGCTTCAAAGTCTTTTGCAGAGAGGGAATTGTGGAACTTTGTTCATCAGAAAAAGCCTAGCTATACAGTGGTCACAATCCACCCATCTTATGTGTTTGGGCCGCAAGCTTTCAAAAGCTCTATTAAGGACCAGTTGAATTTTTCAGCCGAAGTTGTTAACCAATTCCTTAAGTTGAAGGAAGGAGACGAGGTACCTTCAATTTCAGGGAACTTCATTGACGTTAGAGACGTTGCTCGGGCACATTTACTTGCTTTCCGGAAAAATGCAAATGATAGGCGGTTGATTTTGGCCGAGGGCTCTTTTGATACTGATGCTATCTTAGGTGTAATCAGGAAAGAGCTTCCAGGAAGAAATGTTCCCCATGTTGAAAGATCTAAAGAGGGGTCCTATAAAATCGATGACCAAGTTAGCCGTGAATTCCTTGGTTTTGAGTACATTCCTTTTGAAAAGAGTGTGGGTGATATGGTGAGACAATTGAATTAGAAGTGGCTGATTTTTACTAAAGAAATTATAGTGCAAAAGGATCAATGAACGAAAGGACTTAGATTTCTGGTGATTATACACCGAACTCATGCACTTACGTTGAATATATCTATTTTTAATAGGCTGAGATTATTCGGATCGAGTCCAGCTCAATCAAAGTTTCTGCCAGAATATAGACCTTATTTGAGCGTTTCTGAAATGATTGCAAAACTTGGAGAAATCTAGTGGGACTTGATTTGGGTACTCCAATTGAAGCACTTTGATGTTCACGATAGAATAGTCATCGTTATAAGAATGCATAATCATTCTTCATTTGTCAACACACAACGCTGAAGTGCACTAAGGCAGTGCTAATAAATCTGATCTAGAAATCACTTTATAGGTTAAAATAAAATGCACCTCTAAATTAGCTGGAACTTTTTGCAGCCAGCTGTAATATATGTTGGAACATAGTGTGTTGGAACATAACATGTGGGACTTGATGAAAAAACGAAGAAAGACTAAGCTCGAGAACGTAGTCAATTTGGGTGCTTTAGCTATTCAAAAGAGCTTTCAGTGGATATGTAAGGATAACTAGGACTTTAGTACGGCTATCGTTTACTTGCGAAGCCATTATATTCTACCTGAACACAGTTAGAATATCAAACACATGATGGAATGTTTTCTCACCTGATTAGAATCTCAGCTTCATAAATTTCCCTAGAGTTCCTTTGTACAAAGATGTAAAGTGCATCTAGAATTCCACACTTCAGTATATTCGGACTTTATAATTCCGACTTGCTCAAAATTAGTTCACATATTAAACTTGCTCACATCAGGTGTATTAAACTTCCTGAAATCAGGTGATTGTCAACATATACCTGAATCTATAATTATCTCTGGTCTTCCTCAACCTAATCTTTGGGTTTAGTGTTTTCACAATCTATGGGTCTTACCATGAAATCAGTATGTAAATATTTGTTTTGTTTTGGGTTAATCTTCGAACTTCAATAGGTAACCTTCGAGCCTATCAAACCATAAATACCACTGAGGTTTATTATCCTCTAAGCTTATAACTGGCTACTTAAAAGGCTTCACTTTGTTTTGCTCCTCTTTATCGCTCATCTCTCGGAACACTAACATTCTCTTCTAAACTCCACTAAAATAATTCAGGTTCACTTTTTCTTTTGATCATGCGCTCCTTTATAAAGGCACACAGACGAACAGAGTCTGCCAACTCAGACAACAATGATCTCGACCACCCTTCTTTACTTATCGGAGTCAATAATAAACATAAGCCTTCCAATCCCTTGGAATCACTCACTCCCCCCACTCATCTGCCAATGGTGTTTCCACGAAGTCCAAGTCTTGGCAACATGACCGACAACAAAAGAGAAAAGTTGAAGACCCTCCACAGTTCTACCGGTATCAGTACATTATCAAGTCAATTGGAAAGCAGTACAGGCAAAAACCCAAGTCAAGACAAAAGTGGATTTGCAGAAGTGCGAAATGAGAAACTGAAGCGCAGTTTTGAGATAGTGGATGTGCCGAGGAAATTGACTTATGAGGGCTACAAAGAGAATCAATATCGAAATGCTCAAAGTGGACAAAGTGGACAAAGTGGACAAAGTGGACAAAGTGGACAAAGTGGACAAAGTGGACAAAGTGGACAAAGTGGACAAAGTGGACAAAGTGGACAAAGTATCCAGAACCAAACAACTTTGTCCCGAAATATGTACAATCAGAGCGAAATGAGCCAAGTTAGAAATTTAACGAGTGGAAATCAAGTGGATAGCCTCAGTGCAATTCGAACATATAGTGGCAATCAAATAAAACAGGTCAAGAGCCAGAATTCAATGAACCAACCCAAAAGTGATGTTCAACTGGAAATAAATAATGGAAATGATATCAACCAGCTAAAAAGTGGAAACAATCAGGTATACCAAACAAACTATGATACAAAATTCAATCCAAATCAAACACAACCTAACCAATCCAACCAACCTCAAAACCCCCTACTCACGCCAATACCCTCGTCTACAACTCTTAATCAGCCCTTTCCACATCTGCCATTCGCAACTCAACCCTCCCCCGTTATTAGCAGTCCAAGTACGCATCTGAACATTAGCTCGCCAAAAAAGCTCCTTACCCCCATCAAGAACTTGTTTTCGTCCGAAAAGGATAAAAAGAAGAAGCGGCACAGCCATGGAAGCAACTTATCTAGCTTGTCACTGACCAGCTCGATGCAAGAATCGCGGGAGAGAGTGCGGCGAGAAAAGAAGGAAAGGGAAAAAAGGAAAAAGAAAGAAGAAAAGAAGGAAAAGCGCGACAAACAAAAGAGAAAGGATGTACGAAAGGTATCAAAAGTAGAGGGTATCATAGAGGAACCAGATAGAAAAGCCACCCTGACACCAAAAATTGATCACAACCAACCAAAACCAAGTCAAAATACAGTCAAGCCATACAGTCTTACTTCAAAGCCTTCCACTAGTGGTTTCAATGCAGCAGCAGCTGCTGCTGCTGCTGCAATGACAACTTACAAACAAATAAAGTCTAAAGAAGATGGTCTCAAACCACCTATAAACTTCAATGCATCGGACTCTTCCATTCGAAGTGAGAAATTTGAGGTTAAGCAGGTGAGTTTCGATGATGAGGAGAGTGATGACTCGACTTCATCGCAGTTCTCTTTCATAAAAGACCGCAGAGGAGGTAGGAATACATCAGTGAAGTATTACAAAACCGCAAAACCTGTCCAGAGCACCAATACCTTAAAGGAGCAAGATTTTGGCTCTGATATTGAGTCAGATTATGACTTTGAAAACAACGGCATGGATGATTACGATGGATATGATGATGATGTTCAGTATAATGGGTTTGATGATGATGTTCAGTACAATGGGATTGATGATGATGTTCAGTATAATGGGTTTGATGAAGATGTGCATTACAATGGGTTTGATGAGGATGTCTCTTGTAAGGGATACGAAGAGGATAATCATCTGGATGATGTTGATGGGGGTTGTGATTTAAAAACTGACACACGGCAGTTTGATGACGATGATTGTGCAGTTGCAGATCTGGATGCTGCTAGTTCTCCTGATATTTCTGACCATCTTCACGAAGATCAGACCTCTTATGGTATGTCTGCTCACACCAATACAACCAAAGATCTCGACCATAGTACTTCTTGCGATATCAAACCCAATGAACTAAAACATTTGAAAACGACCAGCCCTCAAAATGAAGGCCTTTATGACGACGATATGTGTATATCGTCCGGTATAAGAAACAAAGAGGACTCCTCAGTCATGAGCAACCTGCAACTAAAATCGAGCCTGGTTTTCCTGGCGGATTCGAGCAAACAAGGCTTCCATGAAGTTATACAGAGTCAATCGAACGATCAAATCAGTGAGATTTCTGAATTTAGCACAACCGATGACGTCCGATTTGCCACGAAACATCCAAATGCTCTAATCGATGAATCCTTACAAACTGAAACAATTCCGTATTCAAAACACGAAAAAAGTCAAGCAATTCCAAGGGAAGGTTTCGACCAAAGTGAAGATTTGTATTCAGAAAATGTCCACAATATCGAGAGTGACCGTTTGGAAAATATGCAAAATCAAGAGAATCATTCGGGAACTGAGCAAATTACAGATTTACACGGTTTGGGAATTCATGATACCGCAGATGTTACACTTGAAAACATGCCCAAGGATACAGATGTCGCACTTGAAAACATGCCCAAGGATACAGATAAACAAAACTATCCACTTGATTGCCCATTGCCTAATATTATCAGTCGGTCATACACCCCGGAACTCAACGATTCCGTTTACGAAGATGATATTTTGGAAAACTACCTTTGCTTTAGCAAATCTCCATCAGTCATGTCTGAAGATATCCTGTCAACTCCAGAGAGAATGGATATCAATGCGCGCGGAACGAGTGAGGAACCTGAAGGCACTATCGTGGGTGGTGATTTTGATAGTCGCAACTCCGTCCACGTTCTCATGGAGATGTTGAGCAAACTTGGACATACTGATGAGGTTACTATGGCTGATGCTACCGTTGATGAGACCATAACGGAGGAAGATCCAGTGGGAGCAATGGTGAAAGATACAACGATGATCATACCTGATAAAGTAGATGAGGATGCAACGGAGGCATCAGATGAAGCCTCTGAAAGAGAGAAAATGGTGGAAATGACGTTAAGAAAAATGGAAGGGCATGGTATTGAAGAAAAAATGGTTGATCCAGCTCCCAAAATTGGAGAGCAGAAAAAGCTACAACGCAATTCTGTGCTTAATATGATGACGTTACTTTCCAATTTGGAAAAACTGCAAGAAGCGGTCGTGGAAGAAAGCTTGACATCTGTACAAAAAGCCGAGCAGAACCGCAAATCCATCATGGATATGATGTCCACTCTTGCAAACCTTGAGTCACAGAATTCGAAGGTGAAGAGAAACTCCATAAACGATATGCTTCAGACAATTGCTAGGTTGGAGTTACAGCAGCCAAGAAAGGAAAGAGTTTTGAAAGACAAGGTAACCGGGTCCGCACCAAAGGTGGACGTAAATCAACCAGATTTAGCTACCAAATGGACTGATAAAAGAAATGAATTCCATGGACTGAACAGGGAAAGTACCGGTGAAGAGAAAAACAAAGCAAGCACATCTAAAAGACAATTGGGTTCTTCGCAACCTATAGAAAAACATGAAGATGCAAATGGTAAAGAAGTGAGTCCTCGCTCACTGTCTAAAAATGAGAATACAGAGAAGGAGAACTCCAATAAAGAGAATCCGAATTTCCAATCGCAAGCAGACGAGTATGAAATTGAGCAGAATCGGACATTTGACGAGGATCTCATTGACGAAATCAATTTGATTCCCGAGGACTTTGACTTTGACGAATACATGGCTGCCAAACCCACACCTAGTCCAGTACGATCCTTTTTCCACTCAAACTCCTACACCAACAAGCCAATAATGGCACTCAAAGACAACAACTACCAAAAAAACAAGATCGAGCTTCAGAACAAAACAGTGACGTTTTACCGAAGCAATAGTACAGGATCAGGAAGTGGGCCGTTGTTAGATGCAAAAACCCGGAGCGTGAGTAGGGCCACATCAATGAGACTGATGAACCTGTTTGCTGAGGAGGAGGAAGAAGACGAGGACTAGGTTAACGAAGTGAGCACGCGAAGCGAGGAGACGGGTTTGATTTTAAATAGGGGATATAAATTTGAGGCATAACGGTCAAGGCTTTCCAAGACAGGTAGTAGGTAGAAGAAAATAGGGGAAGGCAGGAAAAAGCTTTATACCAAGAGTATATGTTTCTACGTGCACGATTGTTACTATGAATACAAATCCTAAGAGGTAATAATTGTCATTCTAGTAGTTCCTTTAAAGCATAACCTTTAGCTATTTCCGTTTCGGGAATTATAGATTGTATTTCCTATTAACTCTTTGCATTTCAATTAGTACTCTCCTTTATCTTATTATTTGGTTATATGTACTCCAATATGCTATAAATCTCTGGTATTATTATTTCTTTCTCATTTCTCTTCTTCACTTTTTTTAAGCTCAACACTCGTGAAATATGCTCACTCACCCACTCACTTCGTTTGTGAGTTCGTCTTCACCTTCCATTCTCACTATTCTTTCTCCTTCCCATTCCTTCCGGTCAAACTTCCTTATTTATCAAACTCCCCGTTGAATGACGAAACACCCGATAAAACGTGCTTCGCCGAAACATATGGAGGCTGGACTTTACCTGCTCTTTCCTGACGCTTGAGCGGTGGCTGAATTCTCTTTGAATTGTAGGAAGCACTTAATGTTGACCTGTTCAGACATAAAGACGACATAGATTTCGTCAGTCCAAGTCTGTGGAGCTGAGACTGCGTCCTAAAAAGATACTCATTGTGTCTGTACTTTGAGTACAAACTCAGCAAGTCAGAACCAGCATCGTCGTCATCATCATCAACAAGCACAACTTCAACCTCTTTGCCATTAGCCTTCTCAATAACGGACTTGTACGAAGCAACAGAGTTCGTCCTGTTCACCATGCACACATTGTACCCATCCTTAGTCAAGTCTATCAAAACACTTTCTGTTTCGGAGGCTGATGACATGGAGTCAGGCTTGGAAGAAAAACTCCGCTTGTAGCTCAGAACGGAGGTCGCAGAAACATTCTCCTTGGTGTGAGGATCATAACGCATTTTCATCTCCGTTAATTGTCTCGTGATCTCCATCACCCTACCATCGTCAGGAGGAACAAAACCACCAAGACGGTTCTTTGGAATATCGTCGATGGTTGGCATCGCACTGCCAAATGAAGGATCATCGTCGCGAGAAGTGGCTTCTTTGAAATCAACAGCATAGTCCACACGAGGAGGAGGAGGATTTGCAACCACAATATTCATCTGTTCGGGATTCTCTAAATCACGTGATTGTACAGGATTTGCACCCAAATTCTCGGCCCGTTCATGACTTCCAAAATTACGTAATTGCTTAGGAATCGACTGTGGGCTGATTGCAGCCAAATTATCAGCATTAGCACCTTTCGGTTGCTGGACAAAAGACATGCTCAGTTCTCTGGAAAAATCGTTCTGCTTTCGTGCTGGATAATTCGACGACTGTAATGAGCTTGGGTGTGAGGATGCGATACTCGCTGCGTCAAAGTCAATATTGTACAACAGTTTATGACGTTGGTGCCTTATTGGGGAGGACCTTTGAGCCAAACTAGGTGTAGACTTCAGTCGCATATGTGAGGAATATGTTGTGGATTCGTCGGAGTCCAGATCGTGGAAGGGTTTTATAGAGTCTTTGAAAAAACTTTGTGCTCTTCTCGAGGGCACTCCAATAGGCTCCAATTCCAGCTCAGAATCATCGTATGTAAGGTGGGGGACAGACTTTGATCTCGAGTGTGATGAATAAGCTTTTGAGCACTCAGAAGAGGCGTAGTATTTACCAACATCCTCTGGTGAGTATCTCAAATTTGTTTCTTCAGGTGGGTACTCGCGTTCTTTTTCTGCCTTTGAGTTGTTATCACAAATGTAGGTTTCGTCGAAATCATCTTCTTCAGGCAAGAAACTCTTTTCTCTCCTGATGCCCATGAAGTTTTGATTCATAGATTCGTCGTCGAGGTTGGGGATTTCAATCTCGCCCTGGTCGTTGATGAAATTGTAGGTCAGAGGGCGCGAAACATTTGAGGGCTTTCGGTACTCCAAAGCTATGTTGTTGGGAAAACTAAACCTGCGGCCAGAACCCTCATTATCGCTTTCAGAAACAATACGGTAGTTCTTGAAAGTAGTCAGTGCTTTGGGCAAATTGGACATTGCTGTAACCTCCAGATAGTTAGCAGTCAGCACACTTGCACATTCGTCAAAATAATAGCTGGGGAGCTCAATCGATGCGTCAAAAGAGGAATCGACATTTGGAGCTTTTGGAGGAGCCAAAAAGGTTTTTGAATTTTGGACGAGGTTGGAAGTAAAGTGGGTAGGTGGCAGATGACTTTTGAAAACGTTTTGCTCATCGGATTCTGAGAAATCATCATCGTCCTTTGAATCAGGTTTGTTAACAATGGTTGTTGCAGTAGACTTGATCGACAAATTTGATGGCTCTTTCAAATTAATGGATTCTTCCGAAACAAACGAATTCTCCGAAATCGACTCTTCTGAATCATTCTCCAACTCTTCTGAAGGACTGGACTCTTCCGAACACAAATCTTCCAAACCATTCTTTCCCAAACCATTTAACTCCTTTGAGTTATTCAACACTTCTGACTCTTCAGCATCAGTTGACTCTTCTGAATCATTCAAAATTTTCGAACTATTTGACTCTTCCCAGTCAATCGACACTTTTGAAACGCTCTTTTCCAAATCAATCGACTCGCCGATACTCGGCTCCTCGACGTTTTCCCTTCTTTCATTCATATCTCTGACAACCAAGGTCGAGCCCCTGGTAATGTTCAAAGGCTGGATCGGGTCTTCTGACTTTTCAAACGAGACAGAGTCGTCGTCGTCCTCATCCTCCCAATCAGATTCGCGGTCATCAGAACAAGGAGTAGGAGGTAAACTTTTTTCGAGGGCTGCTCTTCTTTCGTGTTTTGCTGCAACATCTTTTTTCGCAGCCATTTGAACAGAACGAGTATCTTCCTCAGCAAGCGAAATATCAACAGACCTCTGAATGGAATTCCAGGAAGAAGCTGACGAGTAGGAAATGTCTGATGCGGCAGAAGTTACTCGAGATGGTTGTATGGAAGGAGAACTACTAAAGCTCTGTAAATCTTCACAAGCTTTTGCAGCTATGAAATTGATGGTTTCTGTTTCTTCTCTCTCTTGTCTTTCTCTCTCCTTTCTTTCCATTTCATGTCTTTCCTTCACCTGCCTTTCCCATGCTTGTCTTTGCATCTCCTTTCTCTCCAACTCCTGTATTTCTTTCTGCCTTCTCTCCATCTCCTGTATTTCTCTCTGCTTTTCCTGAATTTCTCTCTGCTTTCTTTCCATCTCGTGTATTTCTCTCTCCTTTCTTTCGATCTCTTGTCTCACCTTCTCTTGTCTCTCCCTCTCTTTTCTCTCCCTCTCCTGTTTCTCCCGCTCTTGCATCTCCCTCTCCTGTCTCTCTCTCGCTTCCCTCACCCTCCCTTGCCTCTCGACAAAATCCTCCAAAGGATTCAACCTCTGACCAGTTACTGGTTTGGGAATGTGGGGGTTCTGCAAATTCAGATCTTCATCCTCGCTTTGCTGGACCTCATGGTTTTTGTACCTTGGAGTAGTCAGAGCTGCCTGGGGAGCGGAATATGGAGAATAAATCGAATACTGTTGTGTGTTGAGCTGTTGAACAGGATATGCTGACGGGTACAGAGAGCGGTACGGATGAGCCAAATGACCCTGTGAATATTGTGAAGGGTATCGCGGAGCAGGTGGATACTCGGCAGTATTCCATTGACGCAAAACCTCCGCTCTGTGCTTATCATCTGCTCTCCCATGCTCATCTTCACGTCCTGCATATAACTCTCTTTGTAATGGCTTGCGACCTGTGCCTGATTCAAACACCTCGATGCTTTCGTCGTCGTCATCAGATTGCTCCCTAGGTTTTGCATCTTTGAATTCATACAACGGACTTGGTTGCATCGCACGGTCGAGACTTGACCCCACAATTTCGGACTTTTTTGCACCCATTTCCTCACTGTAACTCACTGCCTCACTAATACTATTAAAAGAGCCCACACTGGAAGCATGTGATTGGACTCGGTGCTGAACTGGTGTCAAATCAGACCCCAGAGAGTATTCCTGTGTCAAACTTGGGTGTCTGGAACTTGCTTGACTATTAGACATTTCCTCAAGCACACTCAACTCAGCAGCAGAAAGTATGCGATGGCCACTTCTTCCACGCGTATTGAATCTTCCACGGTCACTTTTTGTTGGTCGTGGTGGAATTGGAGGCAATACAGAGATGGCTCCTTTGAAATTGTATTCCAGGCCTTCGTCTTTTGCTACATTTTCAATCTTCTCGTACTTTGTACCTGTGTATACCAACCGAACTGAAGATTCATTGGGTTCGGCACATCCCGGCCTCACAGGCGATGATGAGCGCGAACGTTCTTTTTCCACGTTTTTCTGCGAGAGTTTTGGTGGGAGTTGGATAGTAAATGGAATTGGAATCACGTACTTGGAACTTTCCCCAAGGTTGGAAATGTGCAAGCGTTTTGAAATAGGGGACTGTGACAAGCTTTTCAATTGGCCCAGTGATACTGTCAGTGCATTACTCGATGTGTGTGATTTGGCGTCCAACAGGAGTGTACTTATGCTTGGTGGGGCTGAAAGTCTTTTTCTGCTTCTATCGAGCTTTTGCATGGGACTAAGCTCGATAGGGGAGTACATTGTAATGGTTGATTAGTGGATGTTTCTAATTAGGTAGTTCCTGATGGTTTGTATTTGGTTGTTTAAGTATGGTTTATATGGTCGTGAAGAGTTTGTCAACAGTTGCGAGATGCGATGGTGATGATGCAGAATGGTGTGGTTATTGTCAATGAACTGTAGCAGGCTCTTATAGAACCTTGATGGGGTATTATATTGATCAGTTTTTAACTCCGTGGATGTCTTGCTGAATTCTAGGTATATCTAAGGCGTGATATATATTGAAGAGATTGTAGATGGCTTCGTCAGTATGTTCACAAATCGTCTTTGTTGATATTTTGGCCCGAATAGGCAAGGTAGCAAATTGTGCCGAATAGGGAAATTATTTGTTTACGGCTGGAGAAATAGCAGTCAAGGTGATATTTATAAACTGTGCATAATATGAGGATGTTAATGTGGGTGAAAAGCGGCCGATGTAGGTGTTTTAGTTTGGTACTTGGACGAACTTAACGAGCAAAGCGAGTTAAGTGAGTAAGGGAGTGAACAGTGAGGGAGTGAACAGTGAGGGAGTGAACAGTGAGGGAGTGAACAGTGAGGGAGTGAACTTTGTAGGTGATAATTGGGTGAGGGAGTGAACTTTGTAGGTGATATAATTGGGTGAGGGAGTGAACTTTATGTGAACTTTATTGGTGATATAATTAAGTGAGAGAATCACAGTTACTAATTAACGAACACATAGTGTGATAACCCAGTGTACATGATGAATTTTTAGGACGATAACGGGAATTACGCTAGTTGAAATCGTTTGATATGTGAGCGTGAATGAAGGTTGCTGCAGTGTAGTTGATGATTTAGAATGAAGGATTTTTCACTTCGATGTAATTGAGCCGTCTGTTGAATACAAACCACTTCAATAGTTTGGGATGATAAAATGTGGAGTGTGATAATACAATTGTGCCTTAAGTATCTAACCCACAGGGTATCTCTTATGGCCCTGATATATTTGTTCTGTATTTTGCATTTTTGTAGTAAGGCGAACTTGAGGAGAGGTAGGTCCTGAAATACTTGGTTGAAACGAACATACTTTAGAAACTTAAGGATTGCTTTACAACTTGAAGATGGCGTTTTAGAGATTTTGAGGCAAAATAGGAGGTGGAGTAGTCTTTTTTCAGCTTTCCTAACTCACTGCTGAATTTTATAATGTAGATGATATTGAAGACTTGAGTAAATATGAACCGAACGAAGCGCCCTCGAATACGCCCATGAAGTTTGAAACATATAATAAAGTTTATTAAAGTTTTAGATTTTGAGGTCCAGCAGTGCATTTTCCTCTTTTGGCTTAGTTGCAAACAATCCTAATTATTCGTTTTTGTCTGGGTTGATCCAAAGAAAATCTTAATGTTCGGGAATCATCATCTGCCGAACTTTTTTGACATCAGAAATATTGTCGTTGTAGAGAGGAAAGTTTTATGGGAGTTGATGGGCGAGGAGACATGAAGGTGTTCGCCCTAGGAATGTCAAGCTTTTTTATGTATTTGTATGTATTGCTACTGATCATTGCAAACATTAGCACAGGTGGGTATTGCCCTATATTCGTAAGAAACAGTTCTTTTTAACGGTAAGGGACTTTTGCTCACGTATAACGAGGCATATAAAAGCCTTTGAGAGAAAGTCACAAACCCACTGACCTCAAGTATAAAAACCTTTGAGAGAAAGTCACAAACCCACTGACCTCAAGTATAAAAACCTTTGAGAGAAAGTCACAAACCCACTGACCTCAAGTATAAAAACCTTTGAGAGAAAGTCACAAACCCACTGACCTCAAGTGCACTTGGTTTTAGGATTGCAAACTATAGGTGAATTTGGCAAATCTGATTCTATCGTTCAGTCTCTTGAAGCTGAGAATATTTTCGTACATAAATTTAATATGGCTGCAAAAATCGCAAAATCCATGCATTTTAATACATACGCAATATACTTTATTGAACTTTCAAAGTCTACTTTGATATCTTTGACATTTATGGTGTATGCTAGGGTGAAAGTTTGAAAGTGCTTTCCAAACTTACGGGATGTCATTTAGAAAATATTCTGGGCATGAGATCCCGTTTTGCGTGAAAAGGACTTATTATTGGAGTGAATACATGACCAATATTCACAAATTTCCTTCCTACACTGTTATAGTTAAGGTGTATATCCAGCAAATTGACTCACTGTAGCATTCTATTAGGTCGTTGCTATATGTTTAAGAAAAGCTTAAGTTGATGAGATTCACAAAGAACTCTTGCGATATCATAAACTTCAAAACCTAAAAGGTAGAGGATTATTGAGACTGCAAGTCCTCGAATTCTAGTTCAGTCCACTCTCCTGGCTTTTGGTTTCTTTTTCATATAACCCGTACAGATTCAACTTCTTACATCAATTAATACACGCGACTTTACATTTGATCATGTCTATTATGCTTTTGAAGTCCTCACTGTATTTTGGGCAAGGCATTTTTTGTATTTTCCTCAATTGTCTCTACTCTCCTTGTGTTTTTTCTAGAATTGTCAAAAACATTTCAATTGTTGCAAATCTTACCGCTATGAACGAAAACAAACTGGTTTCGACCTTAGTAAGGTCTCTCGAGCATGAAACCCCCAGCTCAAGTAACTTGACTTTAGCTGAAGATAAAGGCGCCATCGAGATGAAGTTTGATGATGATACCAGCTTTTTCGCCCAAGAATTGAAAGACTGGCGCGCAAATAAAAGTGCTGATAATCAAAGCCCATTGAAGAAGGAGAGCTTCCAGTCTCCAGATTCTAATCAATCACAGCAGCTACTGGACCTTAGTCACGGTCAAAATGCAGAAAGTATTATTTTCGCTTCCATTCCCAATGACGAAAACTCTCCAAATAAAGACAAAGAGAGCGATTCCTCTAACTTGCCGACCAACGAAAGCTCAAAACTCAGTTCACCCACCAATGAAAGTCCAAAGCCCAACGTTACTCTTCCTCTGTCACTTAGCACAGTACCACAAACTCCTCTTCCTCCGTACTTTTCCAACTCCGCAGCTAATTATCCTCCTGTGGAGGCTCTTACGGATCAGATAATTGGTTTAGCAAATTTGCCCGACCAGAGTATGAACCTTTTCAAGAAGAAAGGAGCTTTTTTTACCCTTATGTTGGCTGGAGGTTCAGGTTCTGGGAAAACAACTTTTCTTAATTCACTTTTCGCAACCAAATTGGCTGCGAAATTGGACTCCACGAAAAATTTAGAAGTGCGTCGCTTTGAACTCATTGAAGAGGACTTCAAACTCCATTTCACTGCTATTGATACTCCCGGTTATGGAGAGCAAATAGACAATTCAATGGCGTGGTTTCCCCTCTGTCGCTTTATTGATCAGCAATTCACCAGGCACTTGTTCCAAACCGAACAGCCTAAAAGGGCAAACTTGGTGGACAGAAGAGTCCATTGCTGCTTGTATTTTATTGAGCCCACAGGTTGTGCCCTCAAACCAATCGATATCGCAGCAATGAAAGACTTGGGGTCGCGGGTGAACCTCATGCCTGTAATCAGCAAAGGTGATACGTTGTGTGCAGGAGAAGCTCGAAGATTTCGTGAAATAGTTAAACGTACTTTGGAGTATCACGACATTCAGGTATGTTCTTTGGTTTCGGATCCAGGGTTTCAGCAATACATTGCAGAAAAGGTTCCAATGGTGTTGGGAGGAGCAAGTGTAGGGCCAAGCACTCTAGTGGACGACATTGAAAAACGCGACATGAAAAAAAGCGACATTTATTCAAATTCGGCCGAGTGCACCGAATACAAAAGGGGCAGAGAGTATAAATGGGGGACCTTTGAGCTTGAAAACCCTGAGCACTGTGATTTTTCCGAATTGCGTGAGTTTCTCATGGATAAATATGCTCTTGAGTTGGTCGCGTCAACTGAGAGTCACTATGATACCTTCCGAAGGCAGTGCCTTGAACGGCGGCTTGAAGAGCAGGGAGATTTTGACCTTGCGGCGAATGGTATATCCCAATACTTGCAGTACACGAAATTTGGATCCGAGATGTACGACGTGGTTGCATTGAGCTCTGATGGTTATTACGAGGCTGCAAAAAAAAGAATGTTGCGAAAATTTGAGGAGGACGTTGCCGAAAGGGAGCAGTATTTCAAAAACTGGAAGAACGAGCTTATTGAGAAGCAGGCTGCATTGAATCTGTCTATCAGGGAGAAGCACCAGGAGTTACTTAGTTTGCAGAAAGAGGTTGATCATTTGGGAAATCAGTTCTATTAATTGTTGAATTTAGGAGAAAAACTGGAAATTGCTAGGAATAATTGTAATGGTTTGTTCGAAATAAACTTAATATTAATTGAAGTGTTTGCGAGTTCAACCAACAGTGTCCAACCAACAGTGAGACGTTACAGTTTCCAGTCTAAAGTGTAAAAGCATCTGTTAAGCAAAGCATTGTTTAGCGGAGGAGATAACGGTATCACTCATTAAAGATAAACTTAAAGAGAGAAGATTTGTGCTCATTGAATAAACCCACAGTCAGTACAACTTCGGAGTAAATCAACTTTTCTCGTCTGGAACGAAAGGTTGTATCAAATTCCAGTATGGCCCATATCACACTGAACGCAGCTCCAGTTTTTGTGTGCGCACGTACAAATTTGTATCATTTTATATTCTTAGGGCTCAAAGGTCGTGTTCGGTACAAGAAAAGTCTATAAAAGCAGCCATCTCGCACTTTTTTAAAACCACACACACAACAACAGGTATGTTTGATTAGCACAGTTACAGGACGAATCTTTTATTTCAATAGTATGTTTTTCTGGCATCTCTAATGTTAGGGCTTTTCAGCTCGATGAATTCAACCTATGACACTATCCGATAACTGTTTTCATTCAGCATATACTAACCCTCAGTCAATAAATAGCAAATAAAAGAGCGAAGAAAGAAACAAGTAGAGTAGGACATTTGTCGATTTATAGTGTGTTGTCAGAAACTGTTCATTCGTGATTGAAGTTCGTACGGGTAAATGCTGACTTGCGGATTTCCAAGAGTGACTTCAATAATGAGCATAGACAAGTTGGAATGATAGGAAACAGAAAAGGAAAGTGATATGACTATGACTTCAGGAAGTACTACTTCACGAGCACAGCGAGTGATGTGAGTGGGTGAGCTTCATCATAGAAGAGATAACTGAACTATTCTATGGCTTCAGAGGTACTATCTATGACTTCAGGAGGTACTATCGATGGCTTCAGAGGCATTATTCTATGGCTTCAGTGACTATTCTATGACTTGAGAGATACTATTTCATAGCTTCAGGAAGAGACTATTCTATGATTCTTCTATTCCGATTACATACTTCTGTTTCATCTTTGGCTGTCGTTCTTCGATTCATGATGCTCTAACTGTGATCACCTTAATAAGTACAGTGCAAACCTCATTCGTATTTATAACAGCTGCTTCACCTTTTACTTTGCATGCTTGCTGGAATAATCACTAATAGTTCGCTTACACTCCACAATACACATTTTATCTTCACCTTATCCACCTTGCCCATATATCCATATGTCCCACAATTCTAACTCGCAATGCTCACTAATTTACTTCAACAGATCTCCTTTATATTCGCTCGTGAAGTGTTTACTGGTTCAGCTAACCTTCTTTAGCGTAAGTTCACTCACTCACTCACTCACTTCTCTCGTGAAGCAATCTAATCTCACTCACTCAGTTGTTCAGTCTTTTCACTCACTCACTCACACCACTCGCGATCGCTTCTCAAATTCACTTTTCTCTTTTCGCTTTTCAATTCTACTTTCCTTATGGTTGATGAGCTAATCAGCTGCCCGGCAACTAAGCCCAAGGCCCCCATCCCTGAAATAAACTTCATCCTAGACCAATCTGCGTTCGTGCGCGGATTCGGGAATATCCGCCGCTGGTTCAATGAAGACTACCTCAAGAAGAATATCCAAGATAGGCGACAAAGCGGCAAAAGAGTCCTTAACTTCTTCATCCCATCATACACACTTCACGCGTTCGAGTTCTCCAAAAGAGGAACATCAATGATGGCCACAAACACACGCGAGGCCATCAAGTTTATTGACAAAACTTTTGGTGAAGATGTGGAGAATGAGCACTTGATTTACCGTTTCAGTATCGAAGAAAAACATGCCGTTTCTTGGAACGAATGTTTAAAGCACCGGGCACGAGTTCCATTGGTGAAAGAATTCCCAAACAACAAGACGACCTTTGACTCTGCAATGGCGGGATTTAGTGCGCCCGTGGTCAAAGTGGATGAATTTGGGGAAACAATTGATACGGAAACATATTTAGACTCTGAAGCCGAAATGCCGGCCCGGTTGCAGCATCTTATCCGTTCATGTGTGCATAAACAAAAGACCGGCAATTGGCACTTGATAACAGAAGACCCTATTACTCGCATCTGGGCACAGTGCTTCGGTATAAATTGTCTCAATGTCAACCAGGCTGAGGTTTTGATTTTTCAGAGCCATGATGTGAATGAATTTCGGAGATTCAATCCTCACAATGCTTTTGAAGTCGGTGATGACGAGTACTCGCACGAGAGTGATGTTTTGCATGGGATTATAGACACGACAAGATACAACGAGAGAAGCAAAAACCCCAAAGCGGAGGAGAGTGGAACCAAGGAAGGAAAGAATAGAAGGAGGAAAACGGCTAAAAACAAAGGAAAAGGAAAAAATGGGAAAACTGGGGAGAGTAAGAGTATAAGGACCCCTGGGGAACACGTTCAAAAGGAGAAGTATGATAGCATAAATTTTGCTCCTCGAGAAAAGGGTGAATTATGGAGACCATAAAAGTGATTGTTAGTAAGAGGTGTTGAGATTAGAAGTAGAAAGCAGATGAAGGTGTTTTGGGTGATGAAGTGGTATATGATTATGTATGTAAATTTTGCACGAGTGTAAATTGGTAGGAATGATAAATAAGCAAAAGAAAGATGAAACTGTACCAAGGAAAGGAATGGTCATCAGAAACATAGAAGAAGACTGTTTTGTAAATTACGTCTTATGAGTAAAATTCTCAAATTCTTTGCCACCCATGCAAAAATACCTTACGCGTAATTTTAGCTGCAAAATCATATCACATTTTCTGAACATAAATACCGCAGTTATCTCACATTTCCCCAACATAAATACCGCTTATATCTTCTATTTCCATATAGCTTGATATAAACCAAACTTGACTCCGGTTTCATGGTAGTTATTGGGTAAAGAGCGATAAAAAACCTGGCGTATATGCTGAGATTACTATTTCCCCAAAAAATCCTATGAAAACAGTACAGATAATCTCAGTCAGATATACTCTTATTGGAGATCTCCCAACTTGTTACCAACACCTCTGAAAGATTGGATCATATGGCTAAAGCTTTTTCGTCCTCCACATTTTTCGCGATTTCTTACATAATCAGTTCTCGACAATTTGTTTTCAAAAACAACCACGATGAACCGGCAGATCACAAGGGAGGAGTTCCAAAAGATCGTCCAGAGATGGCAGCAATTGCGCAATCAGTATGGTGATCAAGCTATGCATGTACAGGAGTTTGTGCACTTGAGTAAGATAATCAAGTTTCTCCAGCAGCAGCAACAAAGCCAGCAGAACCTGCAAAACCAGGGTCAAAATGGTGCGCCGAAAGAACCAGCGTCTGACGGCTTCTCTGCCCAGCTATTTCCAAACCCGACAGCTAATACAGGCCCACAGCAGAACTTGGGCGCTGCTCAAGGTTTAGGTCAAGCACAGGGTTCGCCACAGGGAATGTCACAGGGAATGTCACAGGGAATTCCTCAAAATTTGTCACAAGGATTGTCACAGGGATTACCCCAGGGTATGTCACAAGGATTGCCACAGGGATTGCCACAAGGTGTTGCACAAGGGTTACCACAAGGTATGACACAAGGGATACCTGGAATGCCGGAAGTACCCCAGGTTCAGCTGTCTAATGGCCCTACAGTTGGCCCTGCCTCTACAGAGTCGCCCTTCACAGCTCTGCAGTTTCGTCTTGTGAAATCTCAGTTCGAAGCGCTCAAATTGTTGCTAAAGTCCCCGGCAACTACCGCCTTGCCACAAAATTTGGTGGATTTTGTTACCAATGACCGCAACTCATTCCCTAATGGTCCTTACATGCCAGCTAACCGTCCAAAACCAGAGATACAGAGCTCTAGTGTTGCACCTCAGGCTCACCCACAACTTGGTCTTCCTTTACAAACGCAGGTCCCTCCACCGATGACCAAACTGGCTGTTCCCACGCGAACTCCGAGTGCTGTGCAATCGCAAGCTGGACAGGTGAACCAGGCGGTTGGTGTGGACACAAACCGCCTTGTTCCCGTGTTTTTCCCTTCGCAGCCACCACAGCGTATTGAAAAGTTGATCCCCGACAAGCACAAAAATAATAAGGTGGTGATACCTATCAGTAAGCCCAATGTACAGGTAGACTGTTATGAGATACCAGACATTCTCGGAGAAAACGACAAGGATGTGCCGTTCATGCAATTGTATAGTCCACACAGTCGATTGCAGTTTCCTAGTGTGCTTCCTGAGGGTACGCCTATGAGCGATATTGTCAACAACAAAGAGGTCTTGATGATGTTGGAAATTGATATGAAGAAAGACGAAAAGAGAAAGCAGTTAGAGGGTAATTTGAGTGAAGACGAACGCATGAAGGTCATGGCTGAATTGGCAGGATTGGAGTTGCTCCCTCATCAAAAGCAGTTAAGGGGTCACATTTTGTCGCATTTATGGTTCAGCAGGTCTCTCTTGCCTAACTCACATCCGAACTTCCTTGCAAAATTCAACACCTTGACTCTCGAGAACGTTAGCGCAACACACGATTTGTATGCGCACCAGTTGAAATCTTTGATGGTTGCGCAAAATCAGAAGCACCAAAAGACAATCAACTGCATCTTAGCATTCCGCGATCGCCGCAACTTACAGCTAAGCAAGAGACGCGATAAGCTCAACCGGTTCGAAACAAAGATAGCCAGTTTCCACAACCAAGTTGCTAAGGAGGAACAGAAGAAGCTCGAGCGCATGGCAAAGCAGCGTTTGCAGGCGTTGAAGTCCAACGACGAGGAGGCGTATATGAAGTTATTGGACCACACCAAGGATACTCGTATCACTCACTTGTTGAAGCAAACAAACCAGTTTTTGGACTCCTTAGCGCAAGCAGTCACACAGCAGCAGCAGGAATTTGGCAACAAATACTCCAAGCCTTTAGATGAGGCTGCTGATAATGAACGTCGTGAAAAGGTGGACTACTATCATGTTGCACACAGAATTAAGGAGGAGGTCACCAAGCAGCCATCAATTTTAGTGGGGGGTACGTTGAAGGAATATCAAATTAAAGGTCTTCAGTGGATGGTATCGCTCTTTAACAATCACTTGAATGGTATCTTAGCTGATGAAATGGGTTTGGGTAAGACAATCCAAACAATCTCTTTGATCACGTACCTCGTGGAGGTCAAGAAGATCAACGGGCCGTTCTTGGTGATAGTGCCGTTGTCGACATTGACCAACTGGAATTTGGAATTCGACAAATGGGCCCCCTCGGTTAAGAAAATCACCTATAAGGGAACACCGAATCAGAGAAAGTATATGCAGAATGATGTGAGAAGCGGGAACTTCCAAATTCTCCTCACTACATTTGAATACATCATCAAGGACAAAGCATTGTTGCTGCGGATCAAATGGGTACACATGATAATCGATGAGGGTCACAGAATGAAGAATGCAAACAGTAAATTGAGTGAGACGTTGACACACCATTATCACAGTGACTATCGTTTGATTTTGACAGGTACGCCATTACAAAACAACTTACCCGAGTTATGGGCTCTTTTGAATTTTGTACTTCCAAAAATTTTCAACTCGGTGAAGTCATTCGACGAATGGTTCAACACACCTTTCTCAAACACTGGTGGGCAGGATAAGATAGAATTGAGCGAAGAAGAAACTTTGTTGGTGATCAGGAGATTGCACAAGGTTTTGAGGCCGTTCCTTCTCAGAAGATTGAAAAAGGACGTGGAGAAGGATTTGCCTAATAAGGTAGAAAAAGTGGTCAAGTGCAAGATGAGTTCGTTGCAATCGAAATTGTACCAGCAGATGTTGCGGCACAATGTGTTGTACTACGCTGATCTGAGCAAAAGTGAAGTCCCCATCGTCATCAAGAACGCTAACAATCAGATTATGCAGTTGCGTAAGATCTGTAACCATCCATTTGTTTATGAGGAAGTGGAAAACTTGATAAACCCCACTGCTGAGACGAATGACAAGATTTGGCGGACCGCAGGAAAATTTGAGCTTCTCGACAAGGTATTACCAAAGTTCAAGAAAACAGGGCACAGAGTGTTGATTTTCTTCCAAATGACGCAGATTATGGACATTATGGAAGACTTTTTACGCTTGCGTGGACTTAAGTATATGCGTTTAGATGGTGGGACTAAGGCCGATGACAGAACGGAGTTGTTGAAATTGTTCAATGCTCCAGACTCAGAGTATTTCTGCTTTCTTCTCTCCACGCGTGCAGGTGGTTTAGGTTTGAACTTGCAGACTGCTGACACGGTGATTATTTTTGACACCGATTGGAATCCACATCAAGATCTTCAAGCCCAGGACAGAGCACACAGAATCGGTCAGAAGAATGAGGTGCGTATTTTACGTCTCATTACGGAAGACTCTGTAGAGGAAATGATCTTGGAACGCGCCCACGCAAAGTTGGAGATTGATGGTAAGGTTATCCAAGCCGGTAAGTTTGACAACAAGTCGACGTCAGAAGAGCAAGAAGCGTTGTTGCGTGCTTTGATGGAGAAGGAGGAAGAAAGGCGCCAGAAAGGTAACACCTCAGACGATGAGGACATGGATGACGATGAATTGAACCGCGTTATATCGCGTAATGATGCTGAGTTGATGACATTCCGCAAATTGGATGAAGAGCGTATCCGTGCTACTAAGGATGCAACATATACCACTAGGCTCTACTCAGAGAGTGAATTGCCAGTCATCTACCGTAAGAATCCGGAAGAGTTGATCAAAAAGGAGAACCTTAATACCGAAGACTACGGGCGTGGAAACAGGGAGAGAAAGGCCACAAACTATGACGACAACATGACTGAAGAGCAGTGGTTGAAGGCAATTGATGGTGTTGAAAGTGACAGTGATAATGATTTCGACGAGAGGCCGCGCAAGAAGAGAGGACGCGGTAGGCCTAAAGCCAAGGACTTGGATGACTATAGTGATGATGATCTGCTGCTGGAAGCTAAGAGACCAAGAGGTAACAACCTGGCTAGAGGCCGTGGTCGTGGTCGCGGTAGAGGCAGAGGTCGTAGTTCTCTTCAGAACAGAAGCACTCCTGTTGTGGACCCGTTGAATGCCGAGGACAGAGCCAAGCTACAATCAGTTGTCGAGCAAATTTTCACAAAAATTATGTTATATAAGAACGAAGTTGGGCGCACTTTGTCTGAGCTCTTCTTGGTGAAACCATCAAAGAAGTTCTACCCTGATTACTACGTGTTGATAAAACACCCCATAGCATTAGATACTGTCAAGAAACGTATCAACTCGCGGACATACACAACAGTGAGGGAAATGTTAGAGGACTTGCATCTCATGTTCACCAACGCGAGGATATACAATGAAGAGGGCTCTGTTGTTTATCAGGATGCAACCATGTTGGAGAAAATGGCACGCGACATGTTCTGTGAGTTGTATTGGGGAAGTGAAGAAGAAAAGGTTTCGATTCTTAACTTTGACGAGTTTGATGGAGTGTACGGCTTGAGAAGGGAGAAAAAGGAGGAGAAGAAACCTGTGGAGGAGAAAATTGAGGTAGAAGTTCCATTGGACGTTGGTTTAGATGCTGGAATCGACGACAAAATGTTTGATGTGGGCTTGTTACAGGATGAGTTGGGGAATGACCAGGTGGCCGATTTGTTGGGGAACGATGACTTTGGGATGTATGAAGGAGATATGGGTTTGTGAAACGTAAGGACCTATTAATATAGAAGGCATCATGTGGTCGTTTTGTATTATAATTAATTATAAATAATCAGCAATAACAGTAATGGAAAATATCTTGAGCAACGAATGAGCGAACGCAGTGAGTGAGTGAGTGAATAAAGATTAAATACAGAACTGAACGAGTGAGTGAATAAAGATTAAATACAGAACTGAACTAGTGAGTAAATAAAGATTAAATACAGAACTGAACTAGTGAGTGAATAAACATTAATACAAAGATAACTAACGAGTGAGTGAATAAAGATTAAACACAGAACTGAACGAGTGAGCAAGCTTGTACGTTTAGAATGATGAGCTTTTTAGCATTTTTGATGGTGGCTTTGCCGATTTTTGGTTAACATTAACAGTATATAACAAATATTTGAGAAGCTTCATTCATGATTAACTTTACTTGGGGTAGAGCCGAGGACAAGCTCTATTACATGAGGTATAAGCAATATGGAAACTAAGTATGTTAGTCTTGGTTCGATTAAGTAATGAGTACGAACAGTAATTAGCTTTAGAGATAATGAAAGATAACCTTACCGCAAAATCTTTGTGTTTCCAGATCATTGACAACCTTTCGAAAAAACCCCAATGCCAATTCCATCCACAACACGATTATACTTTACTTCTAGTGATAATACCTACACCAATCAAAATTCTAGCCTATCCTATGAAATCCACTGTTCCAAAATTACCTGTTCATAAAGTTTGTCTCGCTCGTAAAATTCATTCTTATTCACTCACTCACTCGCTTCGCTCACAAAGTTTGTCTCTTGTTTACTGAATCACTTCACTCGCTTGGCTCGTAAAGAATACTTCACTCGCTTCGCTCATAAAGTATTCTTCGCATTCACATACTCTTCCCTACTCGTACCTGGGCAATTCCTCATCTAAATCCTGATTGTTCACAACATCATTTAACACCGCATTGAACTTGTCCACGAACTCAAACAAACCCCCGTCGCTAAACTTCACTACTCCGGTAAAATGCTCGTTTTTTGGAAATCCGTCACTGGCAAAATTTGGGTTTTGTGTGCTGTAGAAGAGAAACTCCCAGTAATTGGCCCCAAACCAAGGTGCTTTGATCTGATGTGAGAATTGTAATGGTGGTGCCATCAACATGTCAACCAGGAATGTTGAGATATCGCCTTGTTGTCCTGTTATGTAAACAAATCGCTTATTCGTGAGATAAATGTGACCATCATGCGCAGTGATTTTCACCAGACCAGTAATGGTCAAAGACTGCCGAGGTGTTTTGCTGTAGAACACGAGCTTTTCCAAGCCGTCTGGTGATGTTTCAAAAGGAATTGTGGACGAGCCGACTAATTCTGTGTAGTTTGGTTTTAGTATAACCTGGTTTATAGACATTGGATTTATTTGTTAGAAAAGAATGACTTAAACTGAGACTTGAATAATCACAATTTTGAAAAATCGGTGGCAAATATGATCCTTTGCGATACTTTGCTTGATAACATACAACGTTACATTAAGGCTAGACTGATATGAAGAGCTTCGATGAGAACAAATATTGTATGTGTATTCTGATTTTTATTCTCTGCACTTTGACCGGTTTTATTCTCTGCACTTTGACCGGTTTTATTCTCTGCACTTTAACCATTTTATTCTCTGACTTTAACCATTTCATTCTCTGCACTTTAACCAGTTTTACTTGGGTTTTATCTGATTAGATAGGGAATATAGATGACAGTCTCTTATTTTAAGCTACACTATATTCATACCAACATACCAATGTTGATTCTTTGTGCTAGTATTTCTTACTGGTTAATGTTCTTTTTTATAGTCAGTTTAAACTATTACTTAGTATTTGCTGCAATTGCACAATTACTACTGAGTTTTGTACATCTCAGCTATTCATTCTTACTCTAGGAAATATCTTTCTGTAATGGTTATTCACTCACTCACTTTACAAATCATTTGCTCATCAGTTCGGTTGTTTGTTCATCTTTCTAGATTTTCACTCACTTATTCAGCTAATTCATTCAATCAGTTCATATTCTCACTCACTTGTTCAGCGAATTCATCCAATCAGACATCTCTATATATTCTCACTAGCTCACTTCACTCACTCACCCACTCACTTACTCACTCACTCACTCACTCCACTCGCTTCGCTCGTGGAGTTCGTGGAGTTTGTTTTTCTTAAATTTCTTTAATCTTCCCTTTCTCTTCCCCACGATTCATGATCAACCCAAGGCTAGCGTCGTTCTTCCAAGGAGCTGCGCCTAAATTCCAGTATGGCTTCCGCCATCTAGCCAAACCCGAATCATGCCAAGCCATCCTTGACAAACTCAACCTCAAATCAAAATACTCAGCCAATGTCGATATTGTCGATGTCTTCTCAGGCTACGGGCTCTTCTCCACTATGTTGAACCTGGAACTTAAGCCTCGTAACCACGTTATCGTGGAAAACAACAAGATCAATGTCGCCCTCTGGTATGAAAGAATCAAACACTTAGAAAGCACATCAAATAACGAGGAAAACTTCCGCTTATACCCTCACGATGGCTATAAATGGGAAACTTATGAAAATATCATCAAAGAGGGTATCATCTCGCCCCAAGTACAAAGCCGCGACAAAATCAACGATGAGCTCTTAATTGTCGGAAACCTATCAACGGCAAAGTTTGGTGAGTCGCTTTTCGCACAGTGGATCATGTGTTGTATATATAAAAACTGGTTGCAAAAGTACGGTAGAGTGAGAATGCTTTGTTTCGTGCCCGATGTCACTGCAAAGAAGTTCATGTCTGGTGCAGGGTACAGAAAACGCAACAGATCAGCCGTAAAACGTGAACTTTTCACTGATTCCCGCTTGGTGGCCTTGACAACACCGGCTGATTTCTTCGAAGCGGATGGAAGTGGCTATGATCCGAGGTTGGTTTTGCAGGATGATCCAATTCCACTTGGTAGTGCGGATGTTTTACCGACAAGCGGGCAATTAGGGTTGATTGAATTGGAGCCACGCGACGTTTCTTCGGAAAAGTTTGATGAATACGAGTATGTGATTCGGAGTTTGTACTTTGGAGCTTCCAACAAGTTGCTGACAGCCATCAACAATGTTGGGCATGGAGCAGTGGAAGATTTGACGCCGCATTTTTCAGCGGAAATGTTAGATAAGTGTGCGAAGGAATTGACTATGGAGGATTGGAAGAGAATATTTGAGGTTTACGAGAAGTGGCCATTTAAGCCGAGTTATATTGAGACTTTGGATATAGTTGGGGAGGATGGTTGAACGAGCGAACGAACTGAACGAGCGAAGCGAGTGAGGTGAGTGAGTGAGTGAACTTACATTACAGCAGAGGTAAGCGAACGAACTGAACGAGCGAAGCGAGTGAGGCGAGTGGGTGGATGAACTTGAACCACAGCAGAGATAAATGAACGAACTGAACGAGCGAAGCGAGTGAGGTGAGTGAGTGGATGAACTTGAACCACAGCAGAGATAAATAAACGAGCGAAGCGAGTGGTGAGTGAATGGATGAACTTGAACCACAGCAGAGGTAAATAAACAACCAAGGCGACTGATGAGTGTGTGGATCACAGCAAAGATAAATGACGAGCGAACGAACTGAACGAGTACCGTGATCATAAATGGAATTGGACTGGAGAAAAATATAGAATGTGTATTCAGTCATGAAAAAAGGTAGGACTAACGTTAATTTGAGAGTAACAAGAAAACTAGAAGGAATCACTATTTTAGATTTGCTTTTCAAAAAGGATGAATGGTTGGATATGTACCCAAAAGTCATCAAACTAAATCCTTTAAGATTAGGTTTTTAAGCAACCAAAGAGTACATTCCTGATTAATGTAAAATCTTAATTAATTGGAATTAAAATTCTAGAGGGGTATATCAGGGTAAAGGAACTTGTCTGAACTGAATTGAAGAGAAATTCACAGTGTATATTGTTGGATTTGGAAGATTTATGAAATCAAGCGGGGCAAGTATCTAAATTTTCAAAAGATCGAAAGCGACTATTTGTATAAACTCGCCTGAAAAAAGAGATGAATATTTGGCTCAAACTTTCAGATAGGATTCAGAGGAAATATACGAGCGAACGAACGAGCGAAGCGAGTTAGTGAGTGAGTGAGTTAGTGAGTGAGTGAGTTAGTGAGTGAGTGAGTTAGTGAGTGAGTGAGTGAGTGAGTGAGTGAGTGAGTGAGTGAGTGACTGACTGACTGACTAAGTGAGTGACTGACTAAGTGAGTGACTGACTAAGTGAGTGACTGACTAAGTGAGTGACTGACTAACTGAGTGAGTCGACTGAATAACTGAGTTAAAGGGTCAATTCTGTACACTACATAAGTTTGGCAACTAAAACTAAGTATTTTAGTTTTAAAAAATCTAGAAACGAGTCAGCTACCATTGAGTTCTCCAAGAGCTAATAATCTACCTACATCTTCAACTACATTTTCGCATTTAAGAGGTGTTTGGATACCCCAGAAACCATCAAAATTCACTGATAAATTGATTAAAAAGTAGCATGTACTGGGTGTCGATCATTTATGACTAAACAGATCTATTCAGCTTCTATATGGCCTTAATTAAGCACAATCACTAACTTTGACCTTTACACATGCAGACAACCGTGTGTACTAAATTCATTAATGTTTGGGCTTGATCAATTAAATGCTCAGCAAATGGTAACATCGTGGTCTTCTTACAAACTAGTTCGTTTGATAGTTCCGTTATATTTGTATAAAAGGTAGGTTCACCCACTCACATATTTCACTTCTTCATTTAGATATCTTTACATAAAAGGCAGGCTCGCTCACTCCCTCGATTTATTCAGATATCTTTACATACAGAACATGTTTTCTCATCCACTCGCTTCATTCAGATATCTCCATATTATGCAAGTTCACTAACTAACTCACTCACTTCACTCGCTTCGCTCCTTCAGTTCGTTCGCTTACCTCTGCTGTAGTATAAGTTCACTCACTCACCCACCTCACTCGCTTCGCTCGTTCAGTTCGTTCGTTCGTTCAATTTTATTTCCCTACTCAAGTCTCTATACTTCCGGCACTCTGGATGCGAGCAGAAGATGGCCTCGCTAAAGGGGCCATTCGAACACTGCCACCAACAGACAGAACATTCACTGGAGTCGTACGCGAGTAGCGAGTGTTCGCGGACGCTTGAGCATAAGCCAGTGGACAAAGAGTGGTAGGAGAGTTAGCCAGCTTCATGAAAAGTTGCTCAGGTAGAGCCTCATTTGGTGTAGTTCTTTGCTCTTGCTCAATGCTCCCATCCCATTCCAGCAGTACCAAACCAGCAGATACAATCGAAGCTTGATTAGTGAGTCTTTTTTTCGCAGCCAAAGATTTAGTTTGTGCAATTTCTTGAGAGTGGAAGTTTTCCGTTGGAGATGGAAGCTGTTGCTCGAATTTGAACATGCTTTGTTCGGGAGCTCTTTCGGACGAGAACTTAAACTTTTCTAGTTCAGATGAATTCTCTTCTTCTGCTGACTCTTTTATATTTGAGCTAGAGAGATTACCTTCCCGATGGACGTTGGGCATGATACTTGAACCAACCAGAGCTAACGTATGGCCAGACTTTGCAATGATTCCTCCCTCCATTTTTGCAGTTTCTGCAGATTTCACTTTGAAGGCGCCTTCTTTTTCAATAAATGTTGCTAGTTCCGCTACTTGGGCTTTTGTTGCACTCGACTGAGATTGTTCAGTTCCGCCAGAAAAAGCATATCTGTTCTCACCCACTTCCTCCTTAATACTGTCAAGATGAACAGATTTGTTGTGTGAAAACTGCTCACGTGGAACTGGAGCCAGGCTGGGACGGAAGATCAGGACTCTCGGTACTGGCAGAGCAGGTGATGATCTTGAAATTAGCGCAGGTGAGAATCCCAGCTTCTGAGAAATTGGCGAGAAGTTGCTGATCAGCTTTCCTGGAGACTTTCCATAGCAAACCATCTTTTCTGTATCATCTGAACTAGCCAAGTATCCTTCGTTTTCCTGCTTGATTGAAAACTCTTTCTTCGGATCATTTTTCTCCAAACCCTCATAGTAGCTAGTTTCTGGAGATGCAACAAATCCCTTCATCAAATTTTTCTCCATGATGACGTCTTTCTTGTTTCTGTATCCTGGAAGACAGATGCCCCAAAGCACACCTGTAAATACCAATACTTCCAAAAAGTAGCTCATTGCAATGGAAAATTGCGGCCAGGACGGAAATCGAGCACACAAAATGGCTGCGAAAATCGAGTTTGTAGATAGTGCCACAATTGCAACCAAAGAAGAAGACGCAAAAATAGAGGTGGTAAAAGCGAACAATAGCTTGAAGTACGGTTTCCCATAGATCAATACAGCCAATCCGAGCACAGAGACTGCGCTCAGAAAAAGAATAATGGCATCCAAAACGTGCATGCAAAACACGGCCAGTTTAGGGTGTTCAAGCGAGTAAGTACTGACTGGTGCTTGCGAATAAGAGTAAATAGCAGTGAGATATTGTTGTAAAAGGTTCAAGGTTCCGGTTCTCAGAGTTGAGTGAAATGGTTGAGAGCCTTGCCAAACTTCAACCATTGTTCTGTATCCAATTATGTGTTGTTTCAAAGTTCTGTCTTTAGTATAGTCGAAAAGACTGTCCACAAATTCAACCACAATTTTGTGGGAAAACCATGTAAGTTTGGGCTGAACCACAACCGTGAGGGTTGCAGAATTTGCAATGTACTTCGACTCCCATCTCTTGTACACTGAACCAAAAAAGTACAAGAGCGAGTTGTCAACATACACAGAGCCAGAAGAGTCAACAAAAGTGTTTGGCATTTTTTGCGCCTGGAGGAGGGGAAGAACATCGACTGTGGGTAAAGACACAGAAGCTTTTGGAAAAATAGCGTTCAAAATGTTGATGAGAAGGAGCACAATAAGCGGGATCGAGAGAACCGCCGGTGATGAGGTGAGAAGCTGGTTAAAGTGCCATTTGTTGAAAGTTGGGATTGACATGGTGGGAGAAATATATGTTTTGCACAAAAAGAATACAAACAAAAAGAATAAAAAAAAGCTGTATTTAAGTGAGCAGGCGTAGGTAGACAAAAAATGATAAAAAGGTGGGTGTGAATATGACAGCACCAAGGCTGTTAACAAAGTAGTGTGAATATAACAACACCAAGACTGTTAGTAAAGTAATGAAAATAAGGTAAATTATTGGGTTGATGGTAAATTGACTATAATACTTCTAACCTGTTCAGTGAAGCACTAATGGAAAATAATGCAGAAAACCAAGCATACGAGTAAAAAGATATTAGACAAGACTGTCCAGCAGGGGACTTATTAAATTATGAATATGCTCTTCCTTTTTTAAAAAAGTATCATTGTGAAGTGGGTAAAGGAATAGGACTTGACCACAAAAAAGCTATTCAACTATATAAAGGGTGCCACAATATGAACCTAAAATCACACACTTCCAAGTGTTTTTTGAGAGTATGTAAATTTCGATATACTCTGACAGAATCTCCTTTTGTGAGTGTTTGGGCAGCTACAATTTGGTAAACGTTTAGTGGGACTCGAAGTAGCCTACACTTGTTTAGGTGAGTAGTAAGTATTCTACAGTTTTACAAACCTAAAAGAGTTCATGCCTGTACCTCTCCGGAAGGTTGATCAAATCCATCTTCAGGTGTTAATACTCTACCCACTTTTCTGATGGCTGCAAATTTTGCGACCATGGAAAATTCGATAGATTTACTACTGTTGGAAAATTGCTTAGAATTAAACAGGTTAGCTTGATCTTACTCAATTCTGTTTTGGCTTATTCACTATGCAATATTAAGCCAACTCAAAACTTCTCTGTCTATGAAGCTGGGGCTCAAAAAATGCCCGTGGTAAGTCTAACTTTAAGAGCGAAGGGAGGGAAGTAATAACTGAGTAATATATAACTGAGAAACTGTAAGGTACTGGAAGTACAAGGACTGCATAGAAGCGTATTCTACACCATCTACTAACAGTCGCTGGCTCAATGGCCCTATAAGGCCAGGCATGAGCTGTGAGGGGTCCACAAACTATTCTCTGACCTAAAGGGTGGATTCCCTGACAGAAACATGCCGAGTATGTACCCTTCCCTCATCACTTTCTTATTACCGCCGTTACACATTTTATCTACACTTTCATAATACATATTTCGTACATTTTCACTTCTTATAAGAGTTTGTCGGTCTAAAAAGGACTTCATCAAACGTTTTCACGATGCTCATTTTTATCTTTTGCCGAAACATACCACGTTGTTGCATTCAGACACCTCGTGTAAAACACTTCCCCACTCACGCATTTTTCCACACCCTCACTCTATTTCTATTTTAACAAAGTTTTCCTTCACACATTTTGACTTCACATCTTCACCAACATTTAGTATTTCCGTCTAGTTGATACACTCAACATTGTCCACTTCATAAACCCAGACAGATTAGAAGCTCCATCAGACACACATACAAGTATCAGAATTTAAACCAGTTTCCCTTTCGACGGAGGCTCCTAAAAATGAGCCGTTACAAGAACCTGCCCACGTCTTAAGATCGACTAACTCATGCCCCCACAAAGACCCCCCTTGTCCAAAGTGTTCAATGAGTGATTGGTCACTGACTCGTTCATAATCGACGACTTGGTAGATTTAAACAAAGTGCAAGTTCATAGTTTGTTCAGATATACTAAAATAAGTTCACTCACTCACTCACTTCACTCGCTTCGCTCATGAAGTTGAGGTGGGGTTTTTGTGTCCCAATTCAAGTGTTCAATGAGTGATTGGTCACTGGATCGTTCATAATCGATGAATTGGTAGATTTAACCAAATGCTCACTGTCCTTGCATGCCCGACTTCATCATTGATTAACACTCCATTGAAGCCAACATCTGTACCAACTTCTTCGAATCAAAAGTCCTCTCCCCAAAGTAGCTCGCATTCGGAAGAGCATTCATCAAAGTGACAATGGTCTGCCCAACAACATTCTGCTCTGCTGTCTCAGTCTCCTCAACCTGACTAAACAAACTCGCCAATGCACTGTTTTGCACAACTGGAGCTTGAACTGGGGCCGGATTAGGTTTGGCCTTCTTCGTCTTAGGCTCCTCGTCCTCATTCTTCTCACCGCACTCCAACTCATACTCCTTAATAACGTTAACCCCCCCAACACGATAGCGGTCTGTGAAAAGATCAATGGGGTCTTGGTCGGGGAAAAGCTGCTCGTACTTGGTTGTGAATGAGTGCGCAACATCAAGCGAAAGATAGTCTGAAGCATACGAAATATACACCTTGAACAACTTGCGCAAAAATCCACGCATCTTCACAATCTCCTTCTCCTTGGCTGTCTTGATATAGCTCGGCATGTTGTCCCCGTGCATTATAAACGACTCCTCGATACTCGCAATCTCACGAGCAAAGTTGGAGTCGGCAGTCTGCAACAACTTGCGGATGTTGTCCACGTCGTTGCTCAAAATAAGATACTTGAGATACAGCAAGAGAAAGTCACCATTCAAGCCAAACGTCTTCATGGCCAACTCGAATATCTTGGTGGCAATCTTCTTGTTGTCGGAATAGTACTCAAGCCAGGCATTCTCCGTGTAGAACTCGTGACCCATGCGCGCAAAGTTCTTACGTAACTTGAACACATTTCGCGCCTCCTTGATGCCGTGCATACGCTTGGTGGCCACAAGATACCGGCAGTATACACACGTAATCAACTGGACGTGCCGCTGTTCACGTGCTGAAAGGTTTTGCAGTCGCGAAAATTGGTCCGCAGAAGGGTACCGGATTTCTTCATCCTTCTTTTCCGGTTCAAGGGCTGCTATCTGGCTTGCCAAGGCCGCGTGCTCCTTGGTGAGGATTTCGATCAAACCCTCAAATGTACTCTTGCACTTTTCCACGCTGTTGTCCTTCTCGTACAACTCGGTGAGCTGGAATGTCAAGAGAAGACTCTTTGGGTTCATCGCAAGTCCTGCCTGGAGAAGTTCGATGCACCTTCCAATGTTGGCCTCCTCGTTGCTGAGCAACCAGTACTTGTTGAACTTGAACCAGAGTTCTGGAACAAAGGGCAACGAGATCGTGGCCTGTTTGAAGGCATACGAAACTCGTTTTTCAAGCTGGTCCAGATCACGCAACTCCAACACGTTTTTCTTTTCAAACTCCACCCACTGGCGCCACAAACCGAGCTGTTTTTTCACGTTGGGGTCGGTGATGCCGTTTGCGTGTATTTCTCTACGCAATTGCTTGTGCAACATGTTGTTCCACTCCACGTTCCACGAACGGGCAAGCATGAATTCCGCAGACTTATCGGATATGAACTTGTTGGCAGTGATGGAGTTTGTTTCGTTTTCCCACTTGATATATTCCTGCCACGACTTCTCAATCTCCTCGGTGGGAACCACCAAGAACTTTTTGTACACCTTGCGAATAAGGTCGGTTTTTTGCTGTTGCTCCCACGAGGCTGACGGCGTCCAAGACTTGAGGAACTCGAGGTAGTCGCGCCACAACTGGCCCGAGGCCACGTCGATGCCGACCTTGGTGATGGCGAACTCAAACGCCTGGATGACGATGCCGCGTGCTCTTTCTCCGCCTGTGATGACGTCATTCACTCTTCTGACATAAGACACATATAGGCGACACAACTCGACGCTGTCTGTGACGCCAAAGCACTCTTGGAAGAGTGCCTCTACTCTTTGGAACTCGCCTCTGTTGAGTTCGTAGTTGATGTAGTTTGCCCACTGCGAGCTGTCGAACTTGAATATGCCGAGGTACCGCGTGAAGACGCTGCGCACCTGTTCTTCTTTGTCTTTGATGGTGACTTGCTTGATGAGTCTGTTCCATTTGAGGTAGTCGAGGGGGTTTGCTTCGACGTCGTCCTCGAGTTGTCCGATAACGTCCAAAGCTAGTCTTTTCAGCATGGTTGGTTATGGAATTGTATTTTTAAGGAGGAACTGGTGTAATGATTCTGTAAATCAGTTGAATGGATATGGAGTGTTGGAGGTAAATGCACTCGATATGTGTAAACGTTTAGTCAAGTTTGTAGAACAAATGTAATGTCAGCTAGACTATGGGATGATTACTATGTGGTCTGAATTAAAATAGTCCTAGTCAATCTTTGGTAATGACAGTGAATTGATCAGTAGTAGAAGTCAATCAGTTACCTATTAGTAGTGTTGATAAAGAAGTAGTAGTAGTCGATAAAGTAGTCGATAAAGTAGTCGATTAAATCAGTAGTAATAAATGAATTAGTAGCAATAAATGAATCAATAGTAAACAATATCAGTATTATTCAATCAGTATTTACCAATCAGTAGTATTTATCAACTAGCAGTAAGCCAAGTAGATAAAATCAATCAGTAGTCGGTATCAGTAGTCGTAATCAATCAATTTCAACTATATCAAATCTCACTATCAGTATTAATACTCAATAAGTCACTTTCAGTACTAATAACTCACGTATCAACCCAATATATTAGTACTCTCGTCAGTCTTCTAATCAACTCTAGTCAATCTATACTAACCTGAGATGCTCGTGTATTCCTATCTCGCTTGTATAAAGACGTGGTCGTATATTCCAGTACCTATTCTTATTCAGTACTTATCCTTATTCAGTATATCAAGCACTATCACTTCTCACTTCTGGCACTATCTCACTTCTCTGTACTCAGTATCGGTTACCCGTTGCTTTCCTTTATCGATGTATAAGTTGTTAAAAATCTCTTCGTTTTCTTTTTCTTCCACACGACCATGCTCACTCTCCACGTTTGGGGCCACGACCACGAACTCTCCATAATCTCGCCCGAATGTGTGGCGAGCGCATGGTTGTTGATGCAGTCGGGCGAGATTTACGAGATCGTCACCTCGTCAAACACTAATATGTCTGATATTCATCAATTGCCGGTGTTGATAAAGAGCACGAATGAGAAAGGCGTCCAAAGCACTGATATTAAGAACGATGAGGACCCATGTGGCAAATCAGGCAAAGCTGGTCTGGAACATAATAACAGGGCTGATGCTGGGGATCATAATATTATAAGTGATGCTGGAGATCATAATATTATAAGTGATGCTGGAGTTAATACTAATACTCATGCTGCTCTGGATCATAATACAACTGATGCTGCTCTGGATCATAATACAACTGATGCTGGTTTTATAACGCAATGCAAATTTGAAGGGTTTGCAGCCATTGCACGCTACTTGCTGAGTCTCCAGTCCTCTGCCTTGTCTCCCTATGATGCACTTGTTGATGCTGCAACCACCAGTATTCTTCTGACCAAGCTCAGTCTCATCAATGAGTACAATCTCTATGTTTGCACCCAAAACTACGAAGGATACACGAGGAAACTCTTCTCCAAGTATTTTCCGTTCCCGATGATGTACAACCAGCCGCTCAAGTACTACAACAGTGCGGTGGAGAAGGTGCGTATGATTGGACTTGACTCCAACAGTTCTGGGTTTTTCAGTATTGGGAGTGAGGTAGCGCAGACTGAACACGTTAATGACGATATCGAAGAGGATGAGACTCCAATCAGCACTTTACACGAAGCGCGCATACTAGCGAAATCGAAAGAGAAGAAGATTCTACGCGAACTGAGAAATGCCCAGGTTTGTTTGCGTTTGTGTGGAGAAATTGTGCAGAAGGTGGTGAAAGATAAAGGGAAGGGTATAGAAGTACAGCTGGAGAATGTGAAGGATGACAAAAACAGAGGATCAGAAGACCTTTCTATGGATGACAAAAACAGAGAATCAGATCACCTTTTTTTCTCACAAGAGTCGCCCTCAGAACTTCTTTTTTTGGCGTATATTCGCTCCCTCGCATCTTCCAGTCTTCCCGACCAGTTTATTGCTAGATATTTGCGCTTAAAGTTTGGATCAGTGATGGATTACGCAGAAAAGAGAATTGCTGATAAAATGAAGAACATGGAAAGTGCAAATATTAGGGGGCCTGCTGGTAGAGAGGTGCCTAGTTTGGTGAATGAGGTGAGGTACTGGGTGGGTGTATAGTACTGAGTAAAAACATGATAGATTTAATGACGAAGGAATGTAGATTGTATTTATTGGAGTTAGACTGGCTGGTTGGATTATATTAGCTTGTTGACTGTACTAGTTTTTTGGAAGCTTGTTGGATGTACTAGCTTTTTAGGAGCTTGTTGGATGTACTAGCTTTTTAGGAGCTTGTTGGATGTACTAGCTTTTTGGATTGTGCTAGCTTTTTGAATTGATACTGGCTATCTAGACTTGATTTATCTGTAAGGACTTCTATTGTCTGCCTTCTAACTATATTGACTAACCCTCCCTAAAAGCTTACTAAATGAATTCTGAGAGGGAGTGGATAGAGACTAGGCCTCGAAACTAGGCTTCAGGTTTAAAGCCTATTTAGCCGCAAAAATCCCTAATATAGGTTTTATTAATGTTTTCTACTCTGAATGGTACTACAAAATAGGTGTGTTTTTATCTGTGGCTGTACTCGTTGGATTGTACACTTTGTGATGTTGCTCTTCGTCTCACTGTTTAATAGAAGGAGGGAATTTGGAAGAACGAGCGAACGAACTTCACAGACTTCATGAGTGAAGCGAGTGAAGTGAGTGAGTGAGTGAACTTAATTAGGGGAAGTGATTACTGCACTTTGGATGTTATTTGCAGCCACTAAAAAATCTCCATGTGAGCACTAACAATTCTTTCTTTATATCAAACCTCACTTAAACCATAACTTCATTCTAAGCATAGCACAGCACATTTCGAGCTTCAGTCAAACATTCATCAGTCTCACTTACATAATGATGGGTTGAACTCACTTCCTCATCTCACTCGCTCTGCTCGTTAATTTTGACTGCTTCAACTCATCACACTCGCCTTGCTCGTTCAATTCGTTTTTTCGCTCAACTATCACTAATCCATGACAATTCACTCACTCACTCACTTCATTCGCTTTGCTCATTCAGTTCGCTCGCTCATTGGCTCTTATCATGTACTCGGCCCTCATAATTATTCTCCTGCATATAAGTGAATTACCCGGACGTCACTATATAAAGAGGCAATTTCCCACTTTTCGACAACTATGGCAATCTCAGCATAGTTTCATTAATACTAGCCCATGTATATAATGATGGAATTTTCTTGCCATAGAACAAGTGTTTTTCTGAGCAGTGTCTACCGCTTAGATAATGAGGGGTGGGGTTTTAGTGCTGATCAGAAGAACATACATTGTAGAATTCAAGCTGTGTGCACAGGTGTGGTACGGTAGAATGTAATAGAGTTGGTGGAACACTTCATCCTGACTTTGAGTTTCTGAATCCTTAGTTCCCTGATGTTGATTCAGGTGGAATCCTTTTTGGGGTCATCTATATCTTGCCCTTTTATAATGGATTCCATCACTGCACCAACAACCGAATGAACTTCATGAGCAAAGCGAATGAAGTGAGTAAGTGAGTGAGTGAATAAATATCACATAGAGACAATGTTCTTGTTGTACAGTGGAGATTTACGATGTGGAGTTCTCTGTCTAGCTATTTTTGACTTGTATCGGATACTAACTTAGGATTACTACTTATTAGGATTACTAACTTTATAGGATTATTAGGATCACTAACTTCTATAGGATTACTAGCTTATTAGGATCACTAACTTATATAAGTACTAACTTATATCGGATTACTTTAAAACCCTACCCCTTCGCAAATTCACATATCTAGAACTAAATATAAAAGGCTTCATACAAATTAAAGCTGCTCCTTCTTCAAATATTTGAACCAAAATATGAGTATGATAATTATACGCACTTGCTGGCTCTTTCGGTAGTTTATCACTCACTAATACTCACTTCCCTAGTACTTCTCTTCCCTAATACTTTCCTTCACTAATACTCACTTCCCTAATACTTACTAATTCTTTAGTTTACTCACACTATTTAACAATAATTCAGCTTTCCCTTTTGAATGATAAACACAAAATATTGTCCTCTTGATATCTTCCAGATTGTGGCATCTCTACACCGTCCAATCACAACATTTGCGTGAGTCATCTAATAAATTCTTCAACGTTTAAAGCACATAATGATGGTTTCATTGAATCCTCAAATTGGGTTTTCACTCAAGTAGATTCAGTCTCCTTAGAAAAACCTACAGAAGTGAGTGAGTGAGCCAAGTATTCGAACGAACTCACTTAACGAGCGAAGCGAGTTAAGTTCGTTGGGTCAATCTAAAACAATCAGTGTTTCACTATTTTCTCTCCAAACTGGACTATGGTTTTTGTTCGTTTTCCAAAATAGGCTAATTTTTATTCTTTCGCAGCCATTACATGTTGCTGCTATATGGGTCTGAATACACTATTGCAGTACGGGTGTTATCTCCCTTATAAGGTGGTACTCGACAATCAGTACCCTCCCCAGACGACCTCACCTATATGGTGTGAAAATAGCATTTTTATTTTGTTTGCTTGGTGCCCATAGTTTCTATCTTGAAAAGATGGAAAAGTTCATGAGGTTCAATAGTATCAACTAGTGGTTAGCTCGATTGAGTCATATATTATTAGAGTCATAGATGATTATTTGAATCTTCTAATCATCAAATCTTCTAATCATCAAATCTTCTAATCATCAAATCTTCTAATCATCAAATCTTCCAATCATCAAATCTTCTAATCATCAAATCTTCTAATCATCAAATCTTGTAATCATCAAATCTTCTAATCATGAATTCCTCGCTTCGCTCGTGAATGAGTAAGTACCTCTTAAAAAGATGTTTCCTTCATCATCTCTTCAACTTGCTCGTCACTATAATCACAATCATACAAACTCTGGCGTAAAAGCATCTCAACTATTTCCGAGTCCATCTGTACACCACCAATATCTAAGGCCAAGTTCTCAAATTGCGGCACATAATCTTTATCCACAATAGAAGAAAGAACTCTAAAACTATTTTCACATCGCATTGCAAATAATTTCTCCTTGCCTGTCTTTTCGTTATAGACATAAACATGTTCTCCTTCGATCAGAATCACGTATCCGAGTTCTGTTAGATCACGTTCACAGATCACATTACGTGATATTTGTGGATAAACATAAACATCTTTGATTACTTCACTTCTGGAATCAATTGTTAACTTCAAGTCACCTAATGTGGAGTTTTTGTATAAACTGACAAACGGTCCATCGATCACCATCTGAGGCCCCTCCCTCACATTGGAGAGCAACTTTTCATCACAAACCATGGTGTGACTGGCTCCCGTATCGAAGGTGAATGATTTTCATATCTTTTCAATTGAATCCTTCGCTGACTCTTGGGCCGCATCTGCTTCTTTGGCCGCGTCTGCGTGTACTGGCGTTGCTGTGATACTGGAAATTCTTCTCACCTCAGGTGGTTTATCTGCTTCATCTGATCTTTTGGGTGCTTTTCTTTTGACTTTTTCTTTGGGGCACCCATAGTGAATCAAATAAAGGGTAGGTTGGTTTCCTGAGATTAATCTAAGGGTAAGTTGGTTTCCTGAGATTAATCTAAGGGTAAGTTGGTTTCCTGAGATTAATCTAAGGGTAAGTTGGTTTCCTGAGATTAATCTAAGGGTAAGTTGGTTTCCTGAGATTAAATCTAAGGGTAGGTTGATATCCTGAGATTTAATCTTCCAAAAGTTTGGAAATCGTCTGTATTTGGGTATTTGGTGTAATTGTTCATAAAGGTGGTGGTAATTTTGGGTTTAAGCCTGGTTCCACCAAAACTCCCGGTAGTAAAGCGTAAGTAACTTTTACCCCAGTATTTTAAGTCCAGTTATCAATCTAAGTTAAGTATAGTGGGTCTATGTGTATTCCTGATAGAAGCTTAGGTAAGAAAGCCTCTGTAGATCTCTCGATAATCTATATAACTGAGCTTTCACACCCGCTATTTATACTTGGCTATAGCACAGCCTCCGTATCAAGCCCCTTGTTCCATAACATCCCACATTCT